>JARFXV010001905.1:82500-254939 GCA_031761425.1 Cosmopolites sordidus | reverse complement strand
TATTTAGGCTCGAAATACCAGAGTGTAGGTTCGATGGGCTAATATGTAGATTCAAAGGAAAGTAGGAATTCAAAGGAATCTAGTATGAAAGAATATGTAAATTCAAACGAAGTAGTATTTAGGATCAACTAACCAATGTGTAGGGCTCGAAGGTCTAGGCTCCAAGGACCAATATCTACGATCAGTATTTAGGCTCGAAGGAGCAGAGCGTAGGATCGATTGACCAATGTGTAGACTCGAAGGAGTAGTGTGTAGGCTCAACGGACCAACGTGTAGGCTGGAAGTACGAGTGTATAGGCTCGAAGGACCAATATGTAGGCACGAAGGACCAGTAGTAGGCCCAAAGGACCAGTATTTAGGCTTGAAGGACTAGAGCGTAGGCTCGATGGAACAATGGGGTTGGTTCGAAGGAACATTATGTAGGCTCGCCAGATCAATGTGTATGCTCGAAGGCCAGTATGTAGGCTCGAAGGACCAGAGCGCAGAATCAACAGACCTATGTATTGACGCAAATGGCCAGTATATAGGCTTAACGGACCAATGTGTAGGCTCGAAGGATCAGTGTATAGCCTCGAATTACCAATATGTAACACCGAAGGAACAGTTTGGAGCCTTGAAGGACCAATGTGTTATCTCGAAGGACCAGTGTGTAGGCTTTGAAGGACCACTATTTAGACTTGAAGGGCCAGAGCGTTGGGCTCGATGGACCAATGTGTAGACTCGAAGGAACATTATTTAAGTTCGAAGGACCAGTATTTAGGCTCGAAAGACCAGAGCGTAGGATCAACGGACCAATGTGTTCACTCAGAGGACCAGAATGTAGACTCGACGGACCAATGTGTAGGCTCGAAGGACCAGTGTATAAGCTCGAAGAACCAATATGTAGGCTCTAAGGACCAATGTGTAGGCCCGATGGACCAATGTGTAGGCTCGGAGGACCAATATGTAGGTTCGAAGGACCAGTATGTAAGCTCGAAGGACCAGTATTTAGTGTGGAAGGACTAGAGCGTTGGCTCGAAGGCCAAGTCTGTAGACTCGATGGACCAATATATCGGATCGAAGGACCAGTATGTAGGTTTGAAGGACAAGTATGTAGCCTCGAAAGACCAGAGTGTAGGCTCGGCGGACCAATGTGTTAACTCGAAGGACAAGTATGTAAGCTCGACGGACCAGTGTGTAAGCTCGACGGCCCAATGCGTAGGCTCGAAGGACCAGTGCATAGGCTTGAAGAACTACTATGTAGACTTGAAGGACCAGTTTGTAGGCTCGAAAAACCAGACCCTAGGATCACTATGTTGGTTCGAAGTACCCGAAGTACCACTATGTTGGTTCAATTGAACAATGTGTAAGCTCAAAAGACCGGTGTATAAGTGCGAAGTACTAGTATGTAGGCTCGACTACCTAATATTTTTACTAACCAAATTACTGTTTTGTCTTATCACATCAATATGTGTCTTGCCAAATCAATGGCATGGCTTATCCTATCAGCTTTTAGCTTACCAGATCACTATGTTAGTTTACTAAACCAGCACTAGGCTTACCGGATTGAAATATTTAGTCTTAAATTGACTTTTAGAAATTAAGTAGTTTAGTTTAGTATTAAATCTAACTTGACGGGCTAAAGTGTAAGTTCGACGGACTAAACTATAGGTTCGAAGGACTAATATGTAGGCTCGAAAAACCAGTATGTAGGCTTGAAGGACCAGTATGAATGTTCGAAGGACCAGTATGTAGGCTCGAAGGACCAGAGCGTAGGCTCGAAAGACCAATACGTAGGCTCGAAGGACCAGTATTAAGTCTCGAAGGACCAGTATTTAGGACCGAAGGACCAGAGCGTAGGCTCGATGGACCATTGTTAAATCTTCATTCTTATATAGACTTTTAGAATTTAAAAAGCTTAGTTTAGTCTTAAATCTAACTTGACGGGCCAATGTGTACGCTCGACGGACTAACTTGTAGACTTGAAGGACCAATGTGTGGGCTCGAAGGACCAATATGTAGACTCGAAAATCCAGAGCTCTCGACGGACCAATGTATTTACTCGAAGGGCCAGTATGTAGATTTAAAGGACCAGTATGTAGGCTCGGTGGACCAGAGCTTAGGCTCGACGAACCAATGTATTAACTCGAAGAACCAGTATGTAGGCTCGACGGACCAATGTGTAGGCTCGAAGGACCAATGTGTAGGCCCGAGGGACCAGTGTATATGCTCAAAGGACCATTGTGTAGGTTCGAAGAACCAGTATATAAGCTCGAAGGACCAGTATCTAGGCCCGAAGGACCAGAGCAGAGGTTCGATGGATCATTGTTAAATCTTCATTTTTATATAGACTTTTAGAACTTAAATAGATTAGTATAATCTTAAATCTAACTGGAAGGGTCAATGTGTAGGCTCGACGGACTAACCTGTTGGCTCGAAGGACCAATTTGTAGGCTCGAAGGACCGGTATGTAGGCTTGAAGGGCCAGTATGTAAGTTCGAAGGACCAGTATGTAGGCTCGAAGGACCAGAGCTTAGGCCCGACGGTCCAATGTATTAACTCGATGGAGCAATATGTAGGGTCGAAGGACCAATATGTAAGCTCGAAGGACCAATGTGTAGTCCCGATGGACCAGTGTGTAGGCTCGAAGGACCAATATGTAGGCTCGAAGGACGAGTATGTAGGCTCGAAGAACCAGTATTAAGCCTCGAAGGACCAGAGAGTAGGCTCGAGGGACCAAAGTATTGACTCGAAGGCCCGGTATGAGGGCTCGACGGACCAATGTGTTCGCTCGTTGGACCAGTATATAGGCTCGAAGGACAAATATGAAGGACCAATGCATAGGCCCGACAGACCAGTGTGGAGGCTCGAAGAACCAATGTGTAGGCTCGAAGGATCATTATGTAGGCTCGAAGGACTAGAACGTAGGTTCAATGGACCAGAGCGTAGGCTGGACGGACCAAAGTATTGACTCAAATGACCAGTACGTAGGCTCGATGGACCAATGTGTAGGCTCAAAGAACCAATATGTAGGCTCGAAGGACGGGTATGTAGGCTCGAAGGATCAATATTTAGTCTGGAAGGACCGGAGCGTAGGCTCGACGGACCAAAGTATTGACTCGAAGGACCAGTATGTAGGCTCGACGGACCAATGTGTAGGCTCGAAGGACCAATATATAGGCTCGAAGGATGAATATGTAAGCTCGAAGGACCAATGTGTAGGCCCGACGGACCAGTGTAAAGGCTCGAAGGCCCAATATGTAGGCTCGAAGGACCAGTATTTAGGCTCGAATATGTACCTCACCAGATCACTGTTATGGCTCACCAGACCAACTTTTGACTTACCAGATCATCATGTTAGCTTACCAGACCGGTTCTTGGCTTAGAAGGTTTAAATCTTTAGTCTTAAATAGACTTTTAGAAATTAATTAGTTTAATTTCGTCATAAATCTAACATACCGAGTCAGTGTGAAAGTTCGACGGACTAATGTGTAGGCTCGAAGGACCAATCTGTAGGCTCAAAGGAACAACGTGTAGGCTCGAAGGACCAGTATGTAGGTTCGAAGGGCCACTATGCAGGTTCGAAGGACCAATATGTAGGCTCCAACAACCAATATGTAGGCTCGAATGAACAGTATGAAAGCTCTAGTATGAATGGACCAGGTATTTAGACTCGAAGGACAAGAGTGTAGGCTCGACGGACTAGTATGTAGGCTCGAAGGACCAATATGTAGAATTGAAGGACCAGTGTCTATACACTCGAATCTATGTTCGAAGGACCAATATAAAGGCTCGAACGACTAGTATGTAAGCTCGAAGGACCAGCATTTAGTCTCGATAGACCAGAGAGTAGGCTCGATGGACCAATCTGTAGATTCGAAGGACCAGTATGTAGGCTCAGCTGACCAATGTGTGTGTGTGGTTTATCAGATCCTTTTACAATTTTGTTTACTAGAGCACTATTTTGAGCAACCAGTTAAAAAGTTTAACTTAGATCAATTTTTTGGGTTTACAGATCAATACTTTTCTTATCTGACTTGACGGGTCAATGTGTAGACTCGACGAATTAATGTGTAAGCTCGAAGAACCAATATATTAGGTCGAAATACCAGTATATAGTCTCGAAGGACCAGTACGTAGGCTCGAAGGACCATTATACAGGTTCGAAAGACCAGTATGTAGGTTCGACGCACCAGAGCGTAGGCTCGACGGACCAGTATGTAACCCAACGTGTAGGATCGAAGGACCAGTGTATAGGTTCGAAGGACCCATATATAGGCTCGAAGGACCAGTATGTAAGCTCGAAGGAGCAGTATTTATGCTCAAAGAACCAGAGCATAGGTTCGATGGACCAATGTCTTGACTCGAAGGAACAGAATGTAGGCTCAACGTACCAATGTGTTGACTCGAAGGACCAGTATGTAAGCTCGAAGGACCAGTGCGATGGATCGAAAGACCAGAGCTTAGGTTCGACAGACCAATGCGTAGGACCGAAGGACTAGTGCATATGTTCGAAGGAGCAATATGTAGGCTCGATGGTCCAGATGTAAGGTCGAAGGACCAGTATTTAGGCTCATAGAACCAGAGCATAGGTTCGATGGACCAATGTCGTGACTTGAAGGAACAGTATATAGGCTCAACGTACCAATGTGTTGGCTCGAACGACCAGTATGTAGGCTCGAAGAACCAGTGCGTTGGATCGAAAGACCAGAGCTTAGGCTCGACAGACCAATGCGTAGGACCGAAGGACTAGTGCATATGTTCGAAGGACCAATATGTAGGCTCGATGGACCAGTATGTAAGGTCGAAGGACCAGTATTTATGCTCAAAGAACCAGAGCATAGGTTCGATGGACCAATTGACTGTCGTCTTGACTCGAAGGAACAGTATGTAGGCTCAACGTACCAATGTGTTGGCTCGAAGGACCAGTATGTAGGTTCGAATGACCAGTATGCAGCTTCGAAAGACCAGTATGTAGTCTCAGGACCAGAGAGTAGAATCGACGGACCAATGTATTGACGCAACGGACGGAATGTAAGGTCAACGGTCCAATGTGTAGGCTCGAACGACTAGTATGTAGACTCGAAGAACCTGTATGCCAACTCGAAGGACCAATGTATTGACTCGAAGGCCAGTATGTAGGCTCGAAGAGTCAGTATTTAGGCTCGCAGGACCAGAGCATAGGCTCAATGGACCAATGTGTAGACTCGAAGGAACAGTATGTAGGCTCAAACGGACCAATATATAAACTCGACTAGTATTAAAAATTCGAACGAGCAGTATGTAGGCTCGGAGGACCAATATATTGACTCGAAGGACCAGTATGTAGGCTCGAAGGACCAATGTGTAGACTGGAACGACCAGTGTATAGGCTCGAAGGACAAATGTGTTGGCACAAAGGACCTGTATGTAGACTCGAAGAACCGGTATGTAGGCTCGATGGACCAAAGTGTAGGTTGGAAGTACCAGTTTATAGGCTCGAAGGACCAATATTTAGGCACGAAGGACCAGTAAATAGGCTCGAAGAACCAGTATTTAGGCTCGAAGGACTAGAGCGTAGGCTCGATGGAACTATGGGTTGGCTCGAAGGAACATTATGTAGGCTCGACAGATCAATGGGTAAGCTTGAAGGCCTAGTATGTAGGCTCGAAGGACTCAAGCGTAGGGTCGACGGACCACTGTATTTACCCAAAGGTCCAGTTTGTAGGCTCGACGGACCAATGTGTAGGCTTCAACGACCAGTGTATACTCTCGAAGGACCAATATGTAGGCTCGAAGGACCAGTACGTAGGTTCGAAGGACCAAAGCGTAGGCTCGATGAACCATTATATAGACTGGAAGGATTAGTACGTAGGCTCAACGGACCAATGTATACGCTCGAATAACCATTATGTAGGTTCGAAGACCGACCAATGTACTGACTTGAAGGACCAGTATATAGGCTGGAAAGGCCAATGTTTAGGCTCGAAGGACCAGCGTATATGCTCGAAGGACCAATATGTAGGCTCGAAGGAGCAATGTGTAGACTCGAAGGACCAGTGTATAGGCTCGAAGGACCCATATGTAGGCTCGAAGGACCAGTATATAGGCTCGAAGGACCAGTGTTTAAGCTCGAAGGACCGGAACGTTGGCTCGATGGACCAATGTCTAGGCTCAAAGGACTAGTATGTAGGCTCGAAGGACCAATGTGTAAGCTCGAAGGTCGAGGTATAGGCTCGTAGGCACAGTATGTCGGCTCAAAGGACCAATGAGTAGGTTCTAAGGACCAGTATGTAGGCTCGAAGGACCATTATGAAGGCTCGAAGGACCAGTATGTAGTCTCGAAGGACCAGAGCGTATGCTCGACGGACCAATGTATTTGCTCGAAGAACCAGTATGTAAGCTCTATGGACCAATGTGTAGGCTCGAAGGACAAGTGTATAGGCTCGAAGGACCAATTTGTAGGCTCGAAGGACCAATATGTAGGCTCGAAGGACCAGTGTATAGGCTCGAAGGACCAATAAGTAGGCTCGAAGAACCAGTCTGTAGTTTCAAAGGATCAGTAGTTAGGCTCGAAGGAGCAGAGCGTAGATTCGAGAGTGAAGGACCAAAGTGAATGTGTAGATTCGAAGGAACAGTATGAAGGTTCAAGTGACTAATGTGTGTGTGGTTTATCAGATCCTTTTACAGACCAATACGTAGTATCGAAGGACCAGTATTTAGGGTCGAAATACCAGAGTATAGGTTCGATGGGCCAATATGTAGATTCAAAGGAACAGTATTTAGGATCAACCAACCAATGTGAAGGCTCGAAGGTCTAGGCTCCAAGGACCAATATGTAGGCTCGAAGGATCAGTATGTTAGCTCGAAGGATCAGTATTTAGGCTCGAAGGAGCAGAGCGTAGATTCGAGAGTGAAGGACCAGAGCGAATGTGTAGATTCGAAGGAACAGTATGCAGGCTCAAGTGACCAATGTGTGTGTGGTTTATCAGATCCTTTTACAGACCAATACGTAGGCTCGAAGTACCTGTATGTAGTCTCGAAAGACCAGTATTTAGGCTCGAAATACCAGAGTGTAGATTCGATGAGCCAATATGTAGATTCAAAGGAACAGTATTTAGGAACAATTAACCAATGTGTAGGCCCGAAGGTCTAGGCTCCAAGGACCAATATGTAGGCTCGAAGGACCAGTATGTTAGCTCGAAGGATCAGTATTTAGGCTCGTAGGAGCAGAGCGTAGGATCGATGGATAAATATGTAGACTCGAAGGAGTAGTATGTAGGCTCAATGGACCAATATGAAGGCTCGAAGAACCAATATGTAGGCTCTAAGGACCAATGTGTAGGCCCGATGGACCAATGTGTAGGCTCGGAGAACCAATATGTAGGTTCGAAGGACCAGTATGTAAGCTCGAAGGACCAGTATTTAGTCTCGAAGGACCAGAGTGTTGGCTCGAAGGCCAAGTCTGTAGACTCGATGCACCAATATATCGGATCGAAGGACCAGTATGTAGGTTTGAAGGACAAGTATGTAGGCTCGAAAGAGCAGAGCGTAGGCTCGGCGGACCAATGTGTTAACTCGAAGGACAAGTATGTAGGCTCGGCGGACCAGTGTGTAAGCTCGACGGCCCAATGTGTAGGCTCGAAGGACCAGTGCATAGGCTTGAAGAACTACTATGTAGACTCGAAGGACCATTATGTAGGTTCGGAGGACCAGTTTGTAGGCTCGAAAAACCAGACCCTAGGATCGACGAACCAATCCATTGACTCGAAGTACCACTATGTTGGCTCGATTGAACAATGTGTAAGCTCAAAAGACTGGTGTATAAGTGCGACGTACCAGTATGTAGGCTCGACTACCTAATATTTTTACTAACCAAATTACTGTTTTGTCTTATCACATCAATATGTGCCTTGCCAGATGAATGGCATGGCTTATCGTATCAGCTTTTAGCTTACCAGATCACTATGTTAGTTTACTAAACCAGTACTTGGCTTACCGGATTTAAATATTTAGTCTTAAATAGTCTTTTAGAAATTAAATAGTTTAGTTTAGTCTTAAATCTGACATGACGGGCCAATATGCAGGTCCGACGGGCCAATGTGTAGGCTCGAAGGACCAGTATGTAGGCTGGAAAAAACCGGTTTATACGCTCGAAGGACCAATATGTAGGTACGAAGGACCAGTATGTAGGCTTAAAGGACCAGTATTTAGGCTCGAAGGACTAGAGGGCAAGCTCGACGGACCAATGTATCGACTCGAAGGATCAGTCTGTAGCCTCGACGGACCAATGTGTAGGCTCGAAGGACCGGTCTATAGGCGCGAAAGACCAATATGTAGGCTCAAGGAGCCAATGTGTGGGATCGAAGGACCAGTATATAGGCTCAAAGGACCAATATGTAGGCTCGAAGGACTAGTATGTGGGCTCGAATGCCCAGTATTTATGCTCGAAGGACGAGAGCGTAGGCATGGACCTCTGTTAAATCTTTAGTCCTAAATAGACTTTTTGAGATTAAATAATTTAGTTTAGACTTAAATCTAACTTGACAGGCCAATGTGTAAGTTCGACTAATCTATAGGCTCGAAGGACCAATGTGTAGGCTCGGAGAACAAGTATGTAGGTTCAAAAGACCTGTATTTATGCACGAAGGACTAGAGCGTAGGATCGACGGGCCAATGTGTAGACGCGAAGGAATAGTATGTAGGCTCAACGGATCAATATGTGGGTTCGAAGGACCCGTATGTAGGCTCGAAGGACCAGAGCGCAGACTCGACGGATCAATGTATTGGCCCGAAGGACCAGTATGGAAGCTCGACGGACAAACGTGTATGCTCGAAGGGCCAGTGTATAGGCTCGAAGAACCAATATGTAAGCTCGAAGGACCAATGTGTAGACTAGAAAGACCAGTGTTTAGGCTCGAAGACCAAATATGAAGGCTCGAAGGACCAATATTTAGGCTCGAAGGACCAGTATGTAGATTCAAAGGACCAATTCGTAGGCTCAAAGGACCAGAGCGTTAGCTCGAAGGACGAATGTAGGCTCTACGGATCAATGTGTAGGCTCGAAGGACCAGTGTATAGGCTCGAAGGACTAATATGTAGGAGCGAAGGACAAGTATGTAGGCTCGAGGGACCAGTATTTAGGTTCGAAGGACCAGAGCGTAGGTTCGATGGACTAATGTAAAATATTTAGTCTTAAATAAACTTTTAGAAATTAAATAATTTAGTTTAGACTTAAATCTAACTTGAGAGGCCAATGTGTAAGTTCGACGGGCTAACCAATAGACCCGAAGGACCAATGTGTAGGCTCGGAGAACAAGTATGTAGGCTCAAAGAACCAGTATTTTTGCTCGAAGGACTAGAGCGTAGGATCGACGGACCAATATGTAGCCGCGAAGGAATAGTATATAAGCTCAACGGATCAATGTGTAGGTTCGAAGGACCAGTGTATAGGCTTGAAGGACCAATATGTAGGATCGAAGGACAAGTATGTAGGCTCGAAGGACCAGTATTTAGGTTCGAAGGACCAGAGCGTAGGCTCGATGGACTAATGTAAAATATTTAGTCTTAAATAAACTTTTAGAAATTAAGTAGTTTAGTTTAGTCTTAAATCTAACTTGACGGGCTAAAGTGTAAGTTCGACGGACTAAACTATAGGTTCGAAGGACCAATGTGTAGGCTCGAAAAACCAGTATATAGGCTCGAAGGACCAGTATGAATGTTCGAAGGACAAGTATTTAGGCTCGAAGGACTAGAGCGTAGCCTCGACGGACCAATGTATTGACTCCAAGGACCAATAGTTAGGCTCGACGTACTAATATGCAGGCTTGAAGGACCATTATATAGGCTCGAAGGACCAATATGTACGTTCGAAGGATCAGTATGTGGGTTCGAAGGAACAGTATTTAGGCTCGAAGGACCAGAGTGTAGGCCCGATGGACCAATGTGTAGACACGAAGGAACAGTATGTAGGCTCAACGGACCAATGTGTAGGCTCGAAGGACCAGTATGTTGGCTCGAAGGAACAATGTGTAAGCTTGAAGAACCAGTGTATAGGCTCGAAAGTCCAATTTGTAGAGTCGAAGGACCAGTATGTAGGCTCGAAGGACTAGTATTTAGGCTCGAAGGACCAGAGCGTAGGATTAACGGGCCGATGTGTTGACTCGGAGGACCAGAATGTAGACTCGACGGACCAATGTATTGACTCCAAGGACTAGTAGTTAGGCTCGACGGACTAATATGCAGGCTTGAAGGACCATTATATAGGCTCGAAGGACCAATATGTTCATTCGAAGGATCAGTATGTAGGTTCGAAGGAACAGTATTTAGGCTCGAAGGATCAGAGGGTAGGCCCGATGGACCAATGTGTAGACTCGAAGGATCAGTATGTAGGATCAACGGACCAATGTGTATGTGGTTTAACAGATCTTTTTACAATTTTGCTAACTAGCGCACTATTTTGGCCAACCAGTTCACAAGTTTAATTTAAATCAATAGGTTGGATTTACAGATCAATAAATAGTTATCTTATCTGACTTGACGGACCAATGTGTAGGTTCGAAGGATTAATGTGTAAGTTCGAAGGACCAATATGAAGGTCCAAAAGACCATTTATGTAGGCTCCGAAAGGCCAGTATTTAGGCTCGAAGTACCAAAGCGTAGGCTCGATGAACCAATGTGTAGACTCAAAGGAATAGTACGTGGGCTCAACGGACCAATGTGTAGACTTGAAAGACCAGTATGTAGGCTCGAAGGACCAGTATGTAGGTTCGAAGGACCAGTGTATAGGCTCGAAGGATCAATATGAAGTCTCGAATGACTAGTATGTAGGCTCGAAGGACCAGTATTTAGGCTCGATGGACCAATGGGTAGACTCGAAGGAACAGTACGTAGGCCCAACAGATCAATGTGTAGGCTCGGAGGACCAGTATGTTGGCTCAAAGGACCAGTATGTAAGCTCGACGGACCAATGTGTAGGCTCGATGGTCCACTGTATAGACTCGAATGATAAATATGTAGGCTCGACGGACCAATATTACCAAATATAACTAATCAAATTACTTCACCTTTTGGCTTATAAGATTGCTATGTTAGTTTATCAGATCAGTACTTGGCTTACAAGCATTAAATTTATAATTGCACTTGGTAGCATTTTTTTTCGGCCAAGGATGTTATTTATTAGAAAGTTAAGTAAAAGTCAAAATTTTATGTAATTTGTTTATTGGTTTTTTTAAAAAACATAGATGTACATACTTAGTAACTATTGTTGCGATTTATTTGTAAAAGGAAATAATTGACAGGATTTGAATCTTAATATTCATATATCAATATCACCACACATGGTAGCTGATGGGTTTGGATAGAATTTTTTCGACGTTATATGGATTTTGAAGTATTCTGATCCAAATTTCTGTAAAAAAATGATGATGATTACAAGTACAAAGTAAATTCTAATCTCTTACCTGATATTTTTTTTGGAGATCTGTTTAGATTGGAACTCGTCAGATTTGGACAACTCCCTCGCTCCATACCAAGAGGATAAGGTAAGGTCTTTCATTATGCTCTCCTGAACAGTGAACTTAAAGGGCGCACGGGTATCAGGTCAGTAAGTAAATGATCCCTAAGATCTGGCAAATTTGCTAAACCACCTGTTGCAATAACATTCGAGGAAAGTTTCACTTGACTCTCCACCTCAAACAGTAAAAGCACATAAGCTGTAACAAAAACTACATTGAAAAACAACCTAATGCGTTTGAGGAACTTCAAAATTACCAATGACTTCATAGAGACCCGCCTCCTGGCTACCCATCATATACGGCTTGAACAACAATTCAAGAGCTCTAAACATCTCTACACTATGGATGGATGGACTAATGTAAAATATTTAGTCTTAAATAAACTTTTAGAAATTAAGTAGTTTAGTTTAGTCTTAAATCTAACTTGACGGGCTAAAGTGTAAGTTCGACGGACTAAACTATAGGTTCGAAGGACCAATGTGTAGGCTCGAAAAACCAGTATATAGGCTCGAAGGACCAGTATGAATGTTCGAAGGACAAGTATTTAGGCTCGAAGGACTAGAGCGTAGCCTCGACGGACCAATGTATTGACTCCAAGGACCAATAGTTAGGCTCGACGTACTAATATGCAGGCTTGAAGGACCATTATATAGGCTCGAAGGACCAATATGTACGTTCGAAGGATCAGTATGTGGGTTCGAAGGAACAGTATTTAGGCTCGAAGGACCAGAGTGTAGGCCCGATGGACCAATGTGTAGACACGAAGGAACAGTATGTAGGCTCAACGGACCAATGTGTAGGCTCGAAGGACCAGTATGTTGGCTCGAAGGAACAATGTGTAAGCTTGAAGAACCAGTGTATAGGCTCGAAAGTCCAATTTGTAGAGTCGAAGGACCAGTATGTAGGCTCGAAGGACTAGTATTTAGGCTCGAAGGACCAGAGCGTAGGATTAACGGGCCGATGTGTTGACTCGGAGGACCAGAATGTAGACTCGACGGACCAATGTATTGACTCCAAGGACTAGTAGTTAGGCTCGACGGACTAATATGCAGGCTTGAAGGACCATTATATAGGCTCGAAGGACCAATATGTTCATTCGAAGGATCAGTATGTAGGTTCGAAGGAACAGTATTTAGGCTCGAAGGATCAGAGGGTAGGCCCGATGGACCAATGTGTAGACTCGAAGGATCAGTATGTAGGATCAACGGACCAATGTGTATGTGGTTTAACAGATCTTTTTACAATTTTGCTAACTAGCGCACTATTTTGGCCAACCAGTTCACAAGTTTAATTTAAATCAATAGGTTGGATTTACAGATCAATAAATAGTTATCTTATCTGACTTGACGGACCAATGTGTAGGTTCGAAGGATTAATGTGTAAGTTCGAAGGACCAATATGAAGGTCCAAAAGACCATTTATGTAGGCTCCGAAAGGCCAGTATTTAGGCTCGAAGTACCAAAGCGTAGGCTCGATGAACCAATGTGTAGACTCAAAGGAATAGTACGTGGGCTCAACGGACCAATGTGTAGACTTGAAAGACCAGTATGTAGGCTCGAAGGACCAGTATGTAGGTTCGAAGGACCAGTGTATAGGCTCGAAGGATCAATATGAAGTCTCGAATGACTAGTATGTAGGCTCGAAGGACCAGTATTTAGGCTCGATGGACCAATGGGTAGACTCGAAGGAACAGTACGTAGGCCCAACAGATCAATGTGTAGGCTCGGAGGACCAGTATGTTGGCTCAAAGGACCAGTATGTAAGCTCGACGGACCAATGTGTAGGCTCGATGGTCCACTGTATAGACTCGAATGATAAATATGTAGGCTCGACGGACCAATATTACCAAATATAACTAATCAAATTACTTCACCTTTTGGCTTATAAGATTGCTATGTTAGTTTATCAGATCAGTACTTGGCTTACAAGCATTAAATTTATAATTGCACTTGGTAGCATTTTTTTTCGGCCAAGGATGTTATTTATTAGAAAGTTAAGTAAAAGTCAAAATTTTATGTAATTTGTTTATTGGTTTTTTTAAAAAACATAGATGTACATACTTAGTAACTATTGTTGCGATTTATTTGTAAAAGGAAATAATTGACAGGATTTGAATCTTAATATTCATATATCAATATCACCACACATGGTAGCTGATGGGTTTGGATAGAATTTTTTCGACGTTATATGGATTTTGAAGTATTCTGATCCAAATTTCTGTAAAAAAATGATGATGATTACAAGTACAAAGTAAATTCTAATCTCTTACCTGATATTTTTTTTGGAGATCTGTTTAGATTGGAACTCGTCAGATTTGGACAACTCCCTCGCTCCATACCAAGAGGATAAGGTAAGGTCTTTCATTATGCTCTCCTGAACAGTGAACTTAAAGGGCGCACGGGTATCAGGTCAGTAAGTAAATGATCCCTAAGATCTGGCAAATTTGCTAAACCACCTGTTGCAATAACATTCGAGGAAAGTTTCACTTGACTCTCCACCTCAAACAGTAAAAGCACATAAGCTGTAACAAAAACTACATTGAAAAACAACCTAATGCGTTTGAGGAACTTCAAAATTACCAATGACTTCATAGAGACCCGCCTCCTGGCTACCCATCATATACGGCTTGAACAACAATTCAAGAGCTCTAAACATCTCTACACTAACGTGAAGTTGAGGTTTTTCACCGGGATTTGACGATTCTCCACGCTTTCTATCAGTTATGTACAAAGTTTTCACCAATATAATATCTAAAAAATATCTAAGAAAACTAAATGACGCACAACCAAGAAAACCAGCAGGATTCAGGAGTGGATTTAGTACAATGGATCATATCCAGTATACAACAGACCATAGAAAGGCACAGCGAATACACCATGTCACCGCGCTTCTATCGACTACGAAAAAGCATTTGACTCAGTCTCAAAGCAGGCCGTAATGAATGCATTGCTTAGGCAGGAGGTAGACAAAGCATATGTAAACTTATTGGAATCGATATATGATGAAGCTACAGCGACAATTCACATTGATGATCTTGAAGTTGGAATTATTATAGACCGAGGTGTATGGCGGTCTACCTTGAAGAAGTAATGAGTAATCCGGATTGGAAACAGGATGGTATATATATATATATATATATATATATATATATATATATATATATATATATATATATATATATATATATATATATATATATTAATGGTGGAAACTTATACCATCTTAGATTTGCGTATGATATCGTTTTCCTTTTACAAGACATAGAAGAGCTTCAAACGTGCATAGAAAAGTTGCAAAAAGCTGGCGAATCATTTGACTTAAAAATAAACGTGAAAAAGAGCCATGTAGTTTTCATTAAATTTTAGCCTTAAAATTGAGGACAGAAGAACTTCGGTTCTAGGAAGGGATTTGGAGATTGTGGGATACTTCATATATCTTGGGGAGAGGTGTTTAAGAGCAAACTCCCACTTAGTCTGACCGGTGCGTCCTGCTCGTTATGATATAGGAAAGTGAAACTTGGACACTCACATCGCAATCAATTCAAAAACTTCGAGTAGCACAGAGGCGAATGGAAAGATGTATGTTTGGATGTATGGATCAGGGAACAAACGAAAATGTGGGACATTATTAGAAGAGTAAAGGAATTGAAATGGAGATGGGCAGGCCATATAGCGAAGCGATGGGACGACAGACGGACCAAGACAATCCAGGAGTGGATACCAATTGATCGCAAAGGTTCGCAAAGTAATGCAAAAGTACGCTGGACTGATTATATCGTTAAGTATATTGAACGTAAGTGGCAGAGGAGAGCCCAGGACCGTAAAAGTTGGAAGCATGCTAAATAGGTCTTCATTCTGGAGTGGATTGACACTGATCGTTTACCGCAGGATGGCGTGGCTGAAGGTGATTGCAGCCACCATTCGATATGGCCAATTTATATGGTCATGGGTTTAGTTGTTCCTTCATCCGCTCTTCAGGCGTTCAGCTTGAGCCCAACTGATAACGGCTTAAGGCCAGAAACCGGTCTTGGTAGACGCTTTGGGCGGCGGATGAGAGAATGGCACACCGATGTGGAGCATGGGTGAACTTCCTTTGCTTTTTAATATTTTTCTCCATGGACCCAGTTCACTATTTTTCGATCATATATATATATATATATATATATATATATATATATATATATATATATATATATATATATATATATGTATATCGAATTAAAACTTAAATATTTGTACAGGTTAAAAATGAAAAAAAACAATAAAATGTTTCTTTTCAAATGTTCTTTCAATATAAACGTTGTAACACAAGCAAAAATAATCTAAAGACAGGGAACACCGATCGCCATCACGAATACTAATGTGCCACGTTCCCGAACCAATCCAATACTGGATTCGGAATTTAGCCAACAGAAAAAAAAACCGAAGAACAAGGCCAGAAACTTCATTAAAATATCTAAAGAAAAGCAGGTTGTTTCGATTCAGCTACACACAGTTCATGACAATAACTATTCCACACGAGCAAGGATCAGGAAACCATTAAAAGTTGTTTATTTTCATTGCTACTTTCAGCCAAATTGGAAAATGGGATCGATATAACAATTTTCTTGTATTCGTCGGCGGAAACTTTTATGTTTTCATAGAAAACCATCGTCAAACTAAAAACGTTTTATTCAAAACAATTTTAATTTCTTCCCAACTAACTTATTGCTATTATTAATTAGAAACATAAAGTTTTCCAATAACGGCATCAGAACTTTGAAACGCAATATTGGCAACGCTGTTTGAAATGTATAAAACACTCTTAGACTGATGGGTTCAGCACATTGTGTCAATTCACCGTGGAAAGGTACACGATACACGAATTGGGCTCTAGAGCGGTTACAAGGTAAGCATCACTTTGGGAAAAAATATTCTTTTCCGATAAAGCGCACTTCTGGCTTAATGAGTTTGTGAATATACATGCCTGCAAAATTTGGACTGATAAAAGTTCTCAAGTGATTCAGGAAATATCTCTTCATCCTCATAAAGTCACTCCTTGATGCGGTTTTTCGGTGGAAGGAGTGATAGCGCCTTATTTTTTTTTTGAAGACAATGGTGGAAATTATGCCACTGTTAGCGATGAATGTCATCGAAATATTATAACAGAATATTTTTTGCGACTTTTCACATACCTCGTCAGATCATCGATTTATTAGTCATAATAGTTATTCATTTAATAGCTAGCCAGCCATTTAATAGCCATTCTGAAATCTAGTAAAGACGGTAGCGAAACGGCTCATTATAGGCCTATATCCTTATTAAGTGTGACTTACGAACTGCTTGCGAGGATCATCTTATTACGAATACAGCCCTATATAGACAGAATTGCGCTAAAACGTCAGGCTGGATTGAGAAAAAATCGAAGCACTTGTGGCACTTACCACACACATAGAAGCTGGCTTCTAACGTAGCTAATGTTCGTTGTAATGTTCGGTGTAATGTTCGTTGTTTGGCGGGAAGGTTTCCTGATAAAATTTGTGAACGCTTTCCCCTACTCTAAACTGACAAAGCTTCTAAATAACATGCTTTCTAACAGGTTTTCTAGGTACTCTTGGGCGATAAAAGAGTAGATGGCGTAGAGTCAGCAATGGCCTGCCCCAAGGCAGTATCCTAGCGCCGATGCTTTTTAATCTCTATGTAGCGGATATTCCAGTAACCCAATCAAAAATCTTCCATTACGCGGGTAATCTGATTCTATCTTATCTGTTTTATTAGATGTCCAAACCTTAAAAGATTATTTAGATAAATGGCAACTCCAATTGAACCCCAGCAAAACAGAAGTGTGCGTATTCCACTTAAACAACAAAAAAGCGCACATTCACAAAACACATTATAAGGTCGATGACACACAACTGAAGCATAACGAGCAACCTAAATATCTCGGAGTGACACTGGATCGAGCCCTTACCTATAAACATCATCTAAGAAATTTGCTTCCAAAGTCTATATAATCCAGAAATTAGCCGCTCCAATGGCTCCTCGTTTTAGCCAATATCGAACAATCTCAAATAAGGCAAGGAAAACAGCAGCAGTGAGGAAATTTAGTAACTACCAAACCCATGGTAACTCAGTACTTTATGATGAACTACAAAATCTCCCCAATTTAAGGCTAGGATCCAGAAAACCCCCGTGGGCAATGGACCCAACAATAACAGGGGAAGATTTCCACCTGGAACAGAAGTGGAGAGAGCTGTGATCTGCTGCGGTTCCCCATAATGGATACCTTATACACGATCCATCAGAATGTGTCTCTGCTTCGAACAGCCTCGTCGAGAATGGGTCCAGCTTAACCGTTCCCGAAATGGAGAAGGAAGATGTAACAACTTAATGTACCGATGGAGTGAAACCGAGATTCCTTCCTGTGACTGTGGCGACGATCAGCAGACCACGAACCACATAGTACACGAATGTCTCCGAAGACTCTTCGTTGATGGTCTCATCGAACTACACCGAGTATCTGCCTCAGCTGTGCAATATATTCTTAGTTTAAATTTAGTGTTTTAATAGTTTGTATTTTTATTTTAAATTAGTGTTGTAATAGTTTGTATTTATGTGTTTCTATGTTTAGTTTATTGTATTCTCCATCTTGCATTCATTCTTGATATGTCATACGAAATAATAATAATAATCGATTTATTGCAAGAAAAGTTTCGTGGACGTGTTATTTCGTGAATGGTAATGTCAACTGGCCATCAAGATCATGCGATTTCACGACCTTGGATTACTTTTTGTGGGGGTATGTCAAATCTCTGGTTTACATAAATAAACTCCCAACAATTCCTGACCATAAACGGAATATTCAGGGCACCATTATAAATATACCACAGGATATGTGTGAAAGAGTAATCGACAATTGAACAGACGAAGCCGAGGGGGACATTTGAACAACATTATTTTCACAAGATAATGCCATTGTTTGCTCTTCAAAATAAAATAATAAATAGCTAATTATAACTTGTAGTTTTCATTGTATCTCATTTTAGTTAAGTTCCAAGCATAGGCACTAAATGTCACTTGTCACCGATGGATTGTAGCATTTAAACTAACATGCTACAGACTCATGTTAAGAATTCCTTATAGGGCACACCGAATTAATTTTTAAATCCTAAGAGAACTAATCACTCATTTATATAAACCCCTTCTTCCCACAATTTAACAACAATAAGTTTTTCAAAATTTAAAAACAAAATCAAAAAAATATTTTTCTCTGAATTCGAACTGATGCTTTTGGTCGATCTGTATTCCTTTCGTTTTCCTTAAGCTTTAAGACAATTTATTGGTTATATATTTTATTTTTAGTTATATATTTTTCCCAGTGGATTCGATTGGAAAAATTAACTTTTCAATTACTTTTTTCTTGAAAATTCGTTTCTTTATTAAGTAAAAATAATTCTGCTATAAATACGATATAGTTTTGTTGAAAATCATTTTTCCAATTTAATGCAATTAAAGTAAGAAAAATTGAGGAAAGTCGTTGTGAGTAATTACTTTTTAAGCCCCCCCCCCCCCCATCCCCCCGAATATAATAGGATAAAAATATTTCTAAAGACGTGTCCTTTTTTGTTTTCAACAAAAAAACTTTTATACAAACCCTAATTTGTTTTTCTTTGTTGACTGGCTCACAATCAAACCAATTATCGTATTAATCCAACTGCCTTACACAAGAATGACTATCAGCCTTAATAAAAATCCGATAATTTTACGCCAATGGTAGTTTATCAGATCAAAATGTCATACGTTAAAGTTAGGGTGACTATGCCTATATAATGACTTAATAATATCTTCATTATAATTGTTTATTCGCCTATTTATTCTAGTTTGAATTACAATTTATACCTTTTTCAGACCTTAAGATATTTAAATTGTTTGAAAACCTTTTAAAGAACCCTGTGGTTAGATTCAGATTTTGGGTCAGAACTTTATAATGAGGCATAATGAACACTACAAGTGATAATTCAATAATTAATTGTCAAAGTTGTTTGAAATAATAATATTTAATAACGGTTTATTTCGTTTTTCACTTAATTTTTTTTCTATACGTAGATCATCATTGCAAACACACATACGCAAATTATATTCCAGTGATAGTAGACGATTTCTATATTTAGTTTTTAAAGCCACCATAGACTAGAAGCTTTTTTGGCATAAGTAGGAAGTAGGGAAGGGATCAATGTTTTTAAAACTTCCGTTACTAGGGTTCTGTATTCACATCGTCGTGCAAGCTAAAACTTTAATCTTGAGTCGTGCAAGCTAAAACCAAAATTTAAATCTTGAGTTAAAAACTCTAGGTATAGAGTTTTGTCGGATGATATTTCAATAAGATAGTTGTAAATCTCAATAGGTAATTCAGCAGCTTCTATAACATTTTCATCAATTGGATTGAGAACCCACCTTTGGACAAATCATCTGGAAAATATCTGGCAAATATTCCAGTAACTGAATATTCAACTCGCGTAAATGTTTTCCAACACATGATCAATAACGGAATTTTCTAAATTAAATTTTTGGTAATATGATTCGAAGTTAAAGTAAAAGCATTAAAATAGCGTTTTATCGTATAATCCAAATACCTTCTAATAAGCTTCTTGACGAAGGCATTAGCTTTGTCTGTCATCAGTGAAAAGTTTTTCTTACGGCCTTGTAAACTCGTATTCAAATCATTCAAATGTGAGCTATTTTTATCTATATATCTGTATATATTTGAAATATTTTCAAATCATTTATTTTCAATATTTAGTGGGTCGCGACAACAAAAAGGTTGAGTAACGAAGTTCTAAAATCATTTTGTTCAAATGCCCCTCTCAGCTTAATCTGGTTGAATGCAAGATTTAACGTAACCTCATCAAAATATAGCATAATCTCAACCAAATAACAGAATGTTTCAAATTAATAAATAAAATTGGAAATTGAGGATTATGGAGGACCAAACCACACGAGTAATATTTTAGTCTTTGATATCAGGAAGTACACAAGTTTCATTATATCATTTGTCTGATAGACAATCAGTTCTTGAGTCATCTTCCAATGATGACAGCCCATTTTAAAATTATTTTATCAGTTAAATGTGACATTGTAACCATTTTGTTAATTTCTTACCTTTGTCAAGCTAGTCACAAATTATAATGCCAGCTAATTGCATAAATATAGTTGTACTACAGATCCACAATAGTTTTCTGTTAGTAAATTATTATTATGTTAGTAACGTTAGTTAAATTATTACTCTTGAAATAAATCGATTGTCTGTCGGGCAAAGTTACAAGTCTTGGTGAAGACCTAGGTAAATACTTTTACCATGGTGAAATGAACCATGGTACTGAACACATTAGTCTATGAATGACATATATTTTAAACAGTATTGCCGCTATTACGTTTCAAAGTTACGACACTCTTGTTGGAGAACTTTTATAAAGGAAATTCTACAGTTTTTGACATTCACTATATATAAAGGTAATTATAGAAGAGCATAGTTTGTGTAATCACGTACTTTAATTCGATATGTACAATATATTATTTCGATCACAGCAATGTGAGAAAATTACAATACAGTTCATATGTACAAAAATGATCAGTAACAATTTACATTGACATGAATATGATATGTTGATGTATGATGATAACATTATAATTACAACATTTCTTAAATAATCTTAATTTTAAACATCAATCTTTATCTTGACACAAGCCTTAATTTACACATTGAAATATTCTATCAGTAAAATAGCACAATCATCAGAATTATTTGATATACACTTATAATGTAAGAAGCACTCCTAAAATATTTGTATAACAAAAAAAAAATATAAATAAAAAAGTTTACCTAATATTTTTGTTGGGTATATTCAATTGAGAAACCTGAGAACATGCAAACACCCTTAGAAATGTACGCTCACAAATATTTTAGTAAACGCTGTAAT
Source organism: Cosmopolites sordidus (assembly GCA_031761425.1). Classification (NCBI taxonomy): domain Eukaryota; kingdom Metazoa; phylum Arthropoda; class Insecta; order Coleoptera; family Curculionidae; genus Cosmopolites; species Cosmopolites sordidus. The sequence continues at coordinate 233,510 of JARFXV010001905.1, read as the reverse complement.
TTTATATCCGCACGAAATGGTAGCTTCCAAAAAATTCCTTGTTGATAAAAACGCTAACAATATACAGAGTGGTCAGCTTTAGAATGTATTAACACGTAGTGAGATATTAGAGATCTATTTCAAAGTAATGAAATAAAACAAAAGAAGAATTAACTGAAGGACTAAGGAAAATGGATGTACGAACGGTTCCAGGTTATGACAGGTATGAACCGTTATGAACAGTAGAAATGATTAAATGCATAAATCATCATCATTATCATCATCATAAGCCCGTATCAGTCCACTGTAGAATGACGGCCTCTTGAGCATGCTTTCAACTGTGGCGGTCCAGAGCTCTCCTCTTCCAATCGGGTCCAATATACTTAATAATGTTAATTAGAGATGTAATCATCATGTTGTAATGAGAAACTCAGTTTGAGCCTCTTACGAGCAATATTTCACTAGTAAGTATTGTTTAAAATAAAACTGGATACTAATATGGAAAGGGTATAACTTAAGGCTCTTTTCATGATTTTCATTACTTTGGAATGTTGCAATATTTTCAAAAAGTTGTACTTTCAGTATATAACAGAAACAAACCTTACTTACTTACTTAATCCTATGCACCGTTAGGTGTCAGGCGTGTGTAATTAAGGCTGTCTTCTATACATCTCTCTCCAAAATACAATCCTCCCTAACTGACCAACTGAAACAATTTTGGTAGTACGTCTCCCGCAGGAAAGGCACATCCTGGATTCTCGGCGATATGCTATAGAACTCTGTAGAATTGAGAACCCCGACCGACTTTTTCAAATGGGTTTTTATTTCTTCTACAGACTTTCCTACCTCAACTGATAATGATACATTCACATATGAATCGCACACGCTATAGCTTCTTAAGGTTACTAACATTAAAGTTGCCATTAAAAAGTTAAAGACTAAACTCGCAGCTGGTCCTGACTTTTCTTGTTAAGTTCTTGTTTTCCTTCCAGATTTTCTTGTTAAGGACTGCTCTATCATTTTGATGGTACCATTGCTTCATCTGTACAATTTATCAGTTAAAACAAGCATGTTTCCCAGCACATGGAAAACCTCCAAGATCACTCCTTTTCACAAATCAGGTAACCCAGCACATGTCACTAACTATCGCGCCATATTAATCCTGTGTAACTTTGCTAAACTTTTTGAAACCTGTATTTATAATTAAATCTTTTTTTTAAATTAAACATTCGATCATACCTGAGCAACATGGGTTCTATCAAGATAGATCTACAATTACCAATCTAACATGCTTCTTTTAATTTATATACAAATCAATAGAAAGTAAATGTCAGGTTGACACAATATACACTGATTTCTCGAAAGCATTCGACAAACGTGACTATGGATTTATACTCCAAAAGACGAACAGACGCAAACAGGACGCAACATAGTTCTCATATCGCAACACAGTTCTCATATCTTCATTGCAACTAGTGGTGCACCCCGAGGTAGCATCTTTGCCCCTTTAATTTTTTCCGACTTTGTCAACGATATTACTTCCATGCTAACGTGCACTCTTTTATTTGCGGATAACCTTAAACTCTTTATGCCAGTTCTATCGTCAAATGACTGCTCTCTATTATAGCATGACCTGCATCTCTTGGCCAATTGATATAATATTACCAAATGTAATTAACTATATATACCAGGTGTCCCATTAAGGATGGATCGCGGCCGTATCTTGAAAACTATTTATCCCACAACTTAGGGGAAAAAAATTGTACTAAAAATGATCATGAGAAATTCACCAAAAATATTTTTAAGCTTCTAAAATGACCGCAAGAGGGCGTGACGAGCTAAACATTTTTAAAAATCATTTTTTTGTGTGTTTCCGAAGTGTTAACCGAGTAAGAAAAATTCTTAGTTATAATTAGCAAACTGTCTCCTACAACTTTGTTTTATGACATTTTGTCGTAACTTCGCGAATGAAGAAGTGGGGGGGGGGGGGGGGGGGTACCTATTTAGACAAAAAGTCGTCTAATGTCCGTTTGCCTAAACCGATTTTCCTCAATTTGGATTCATTTAAAAGGCACTTGCTGGGACAATCAGATAATCTGGGAGATAAATGATTTGGTTTATAAATGAAACCGCGAGGTGGCGTTACATTCAACAATAGTTTTTTTGAAGTTTTGTTCAGTTTTTTCAAATGGAATGGTACAGCTTTTACTACATGGCAAGAAAGGTAATTTAAAGAGGAATCGTCCAGTGAAAACCCGAAATCGATATCTCTGACATGTCAAGAGATATTTCGATTTTTCCGAAAAAAATAAGTTAGTTTTAATTTTTACGGTAATATTAAGTTACAAATTGGTCTTAATATTTAACTGACCTTGATAATATTTTCTAATTTAATTACATAAGCCGAAAAAATGCCTTTCCCCAATTGTTGCATTTTCTCTTTTGTGATGCTTAAATATTACTTGACAGAATATTGAAATCAGTCATTAATAAATATACCTACTCTTTCTGTTAAACTAAATGAACGGATGAATGAAATTATGCGTTTTCGAATTTCCAAATAAACGCATGCAAACCTTAGGTACATTACACAAAGAGTGTAAGAAGGGAACCATGGAAACAAACAAAAACAGTCAAATTAACTTGTCAGTTTTGAAATGCATTACATTTTCAACATTGCATTTATTGATTATTAATAATTATTATAATAATATCTAACAATGCCTTTTACGAATAATGTTTTGAAAATGCATGTATTGCAGAGCGGCAATATGTAAGTCAATATCCCGAAAGAAGGCATCATTCGAAGAAGGTGTTTACACGTCTAGCAAGACGCTTACGAGAAACAGGAATTGTGCATCCAGACCCAGTCCTCACCAGGTTACGTTCGATTCGTAATGGAGATAATGTCGTAAATGTGGCTTATGTTGAAACCAACCCCCATTTAAGTATCAGACAAATATCTGAAGAATTAGGTGTTAGCAAGACATCCGTTCATCGAATCTTAAGAGATAACAAGCTACACCCCTATCATGTTGTCTTACACCAAGCCCTTTTGGATAACGATTTCGACAGACGGTTAGACTATTGTCACTGGTTAAAAAATATGTGTAGTGGAAATAAACAATTCTTAAAACGCATACTATGGACTGATGAGGCTACTTTTAGCAGTGATGGAGGCGTTAACTTACATAATATTCACTACTGGGCAGTTGCTAATCCACACTGGATGTTAGAAATCAACCACCAAAATAGATGGAGTGTGAACGTATGGTGTGGTGTTTTGGGAGACAAAAATGGACTGCCAGAACTAATGGAAGATATTTCGTTGGTGGTTTCTCGCAGGTGGTTCGAAACTTCTTGGATGCTTCGTTTCCAAATCGTTGGATAGGACGGGGTAGTTTATTTTCGTGGCCGGTCCGCTCACCGGATTTGACAGTCCTCGATTTTTACTTGTGGGGAAGACTAAAAGACCTTGTTTTTCAAACGCGTCCTACCACACGAGAAAACATGATTGAAAGAATTCAAAATTCAATAACCAGCATTTCAAGAGCGGAAATTGAAGCTGCCGTATTTAGTACTCGTCGAAAAATAAATCTTTGCATTTCTAAGGATGGAAGGCATTTTGAACATTTAGAAACGCGTTAAAGTTCAGATTTTGTTAATTATTAGACTGTTGTGCTGTTAATTTTGTTTGACTGTTATTATTATTATCTTCGTTGTTGGCCCGTTGGCCTTTAAACACGCTCCAAATTCATATGGCACGAAGAATTTGGACCAGTCCTAAGCCTGGGTAAAGTGTGAAGGAAGGCAAACATTAGGTTAATATTTTTTTAACTTAATGCAGGTAGTAGTGAAATAATAACTGATTTTTTCAGAAAAATCGAAATATCTCTTGACATGTCAGAGATATCGATTTCGGGTTTTCACTGGATGATTCCTCTTTAAATTACCTTTCTAGCCATGTAATAAAAGCTGTACCATTCCTTTTGAAAAAACTGAACAAAACTTCAAAAAAACTATTGTTGAATGTAACGCCACCTCGCGGTTTCATTTGTAAACTAAATAATTTTTCTCGCAGATTATCTGATTGTCCCAGCAATTGCCTTTTAAATGAATCCAAATTGAGGAAAATCAGTTTAGGCAAACGGACATTAAACGACTTTTTATCTAAATAGGTAAAACTCCCCCCCACTTCTTTATTCGCGAAGTTACGACAAAATGTCATAAAACAAAGTTGTAGGAGACAGTTTGCTAATTATAACTGAAAATTTTTCTTACTCGGTTAACACTTGAAAATATACAAAAAAAATTATTTTTAAAAATGTTTAGCTCGTCACGCCTTCTTGCGGTCGTTTTAGAAGCTTAAAAATATTTTTGGTGAATTTCTCATGATCATTTTTAGTACAATTTTTTTTCCCCAAAGGTGTGGGATAAATAGTTTTCAAGATACGGCCGCGATCCACCCTTAATGGGACACCTGGTATATTCCCTAAATGGTTGCGTTTTGGAAGATTTTGTAGTTGTAAATGATCTGGAAGTGTATATCGATAGAAAACTGTCAGTTAACCATCACATCGATCAAATCATGTAGTCAGTAACTGTAACGGCTTGGCCTCCTAATTAGATCAACAAAAACTTTTGATATCAGCTGTCTTCTAACTCTGTATAATACTTTAGTACGATTTAAACTTATGTCTTGTCCTGTTTGGTCGCCAATATATATTACATAGATTTCTCGTCTTGAGCGGACAGACGTTTTCTAAAGTACCTCTTTTTTAAGCTGGATGATGCCTAGCCCTGCCGAGGTTACTGACGCACTCTGTTATTGGCGAGATTCTCCTGTCAGTGCCTGGAGGATAGTAGAGTGTATGCTGATCAGCTTTTCCTGCTGAAGCTCCGCCTTGGCTTAATTGATTGTGATCAACTCCTCAGTGAGATTCGGTTTTATGTCCTCCGAATCAACACCCGAGTTCGGGATACTTTCACCATATCTACCCCTAGCACCAACTTGGCCTCTAATGCACAGCTCTTCCGCGCATACCGAGACCATAACAGATATGTCATTGGTGGGAACGTTTCTGTGTCCTTGATGGATATTTTTTCAGTCCTCGCTTACTCAGTATAAATCAGCTTTTGAGAGGGTGGTAAAAGTTCGTGCGGTGCTTTGGAAATATTTTTTGTAATGATCTTAGAATTAATTTTTAATTTTTATATAAATATTTTTTAACATTGTTATGATAAGTTCAAATGATTTTTGTTATATCTACTTATGTTTTGAATTGTCTTTTAATTGGGTAGTGGTGTATTAGACAGTAAAACATAATTCATTCATTTCGTCCTATCTTGGCCTTTATATTACAGCCCTTTTTCCAGTCTCGTCTCTAATCCCATCATTCCATGCTCTTCTTGGTTTTCCTTTACAGTTCTTTTCTTGCACTCGCGCTTCGTACACTACCTTTGTGAGTCTGTTTTCCGTCATGCAACACGCATATCCGAACCAATTTAGTTGTCCTGCTATTTTATCATTTATGAGTTCAATCTGTAGGTTTTCTCTAATTATTTCATTTCTGATTGTGTCTCTTTTTGTTTTGTTTCCTATTTTCCTCAGGAATCTCATTTCCATTGCATTTATACGTGTCTTCTGTTTTTCTGTTGAAGTACATGTCTCGCTACTGTATATTATTGTTATTCGGCATTTATTTCCTTCTAAGAAAACTTGTTTTCATCATGTTAAACATGTTTCCGGTTTTTCCCAGTCTATTGTTTATTTCTCCTTCCATTCTTCCTTTGCTCTCGATTGTCTATCCTAGGTGTTTGTAGCTACTAACGTGTTCTATTAACTTTCCATTTAATTGTATGTTATGTTTCTTGTTTTCTTTGGATATAATTATACTAATTGTCTTGTATATATTAATGTTTATGTGTAATTTTGTCAACTCTATATTCAACATTTCTAAGGTATGTTGAAGGTTCTTTTCTCTATCAGCTACTATGCTCATATCAACTGCAAACATCAATTCGGTCAGTTCAATCTGTTCCAATTTCCAGTGTCGAAGTTTTAACGTTTTTATCCTTTTTTTACTGAATATATCCTTGTTTTACTCCGATAGTTGGTGTAAATTCATTTGATTCCTCATTATATGTCTGCACGATGTTCTTGTTGTATCTGTACATAGCCTTTATTACTTCTACTGTGCAATCTATTTTCTGTTTCTCTAGCATTTTTCATATGACCTCTCTTTTAAGAAATAATCTAGTGCTTTCAAATTAGGTGAATATCGAGAATTATCGAGGACCAATCTAACCCACTAATTTTTCAGTTTTTGATATCAGCGAATCCATAAATTTCATTATGCCATCTGTCTGATGGACAATCAGTTTTTGAGTCACGTCAGTCATCTTAAAACGATTTTATCGTCAGTCATCTTAAAACTTCTTACCTCTACCAAGCTTGTCACAAAATATATTGCCCGCTAGATCTGCACTTGCATACATCGGCCCCCGGATCGAGTTAAGACTTGTTAGTTTGTATCTAGCAGAGGTACAAGATGGCCGCGTTTTTCGACTCACGCGACGGCAAAAAAATCAAAAAACAAAATACTTACATGCTTCTATGTTAACTGATGTATTCGAAATGTAATTTTTATTTTGTTTTATTATTAAAACATTAATCAACCGAAATGTAATCTATTGTTGTTATTTCATTGTCTAAATTAATAATTAATTGTGACTGCAATTTAAGTAGCACTAGCGTAGTCCCTTGGTCGTAACTCTACTAATTTATTTCTTTATTGATTAAAAACTGATATTGAAGCTACATTATTGTTTGTTTTTCTATCTATTCTAATGACTGAAAAAGTTGTCTTGGCAATACTAGATGATGGAATCGAGTCTGATATAGAAGATTTCTATGACGAAGAAGACTTGGAAGAAGTATCGCGCGTTACAGACCTTTTAAGCGAAAATAACATAACTGAGTGTTCAGAAGATGAGATGGAATCTGAACCAGTACCAGCTAGACAGGTAATGTCTTGTAACAAAACAACATGGCAGGTACAAGCTGAAAATAGGCGACATCAGCAGCAATGCTTGAGGAAACTTGGAAACTATATTCCTTTTCAAGATAAGCCACACGACTATCCAGCTTTACCAAAGAATCCAGTTCGTACATCAATAGATTATCTTCATTATTATTTTGATGAAGGGATTGCTAGGTGCACAAACTTGTACTACATGAGTAAAACTGGGCAAGAGCTAAAAACTACCAAAGCCAAAATTGTTAAAGTTTTTGGTGTCCATATTCTCATGGGATGTCTTCTTTACCCAGAATTACCGATGTATTGGCGACAAATTGCTGACAAAAGAGCTCGTGACCGGTTCATTACTTACGCAATGGTCTTCATGTAGATGATTATGCTCAGTCAACTGAAACAGAGAAGATCAATCCACTATGGAAGGTGTAACCGATGATCAAACAGGTTCAGGATGCCTGCCGCAAACTGAAAAGTGTCCCATCTTGTTAATCCATAGATGGATTATGGAGGAGATGATACCTTTCGGTGGCCGATGTTGCGCCAAGTTGTAAAAAATAAACCCCGAATAGGTTTGAAGAACTTCGTATTAACTATAAGTGAAGGTCTTATGCTTGACTTCGACATCTATAGATGCGCTAAAACAATGTTTGATGAAACATCAGTGGGTCTGGACCCTTCTGTAATCCTCCATTTGATTAGAACTGTCCCACCAGGTAGCTGTGTATTTTACGTTCGATACTTAACTATAGTTCCATTAGTGGAATAGATAAACCAGAGGAATATAAGCAGCACATGTACAATTATGTGGATGATTATGCTCAGTCAACTGAAACAGAGAAGATCAATCCACTCTGGAAGGTGTAACCGATTATCAAACAGGTTCAGGATGCCTGCCGCAAACTGAAAAGTGTCCTATCTTATTAATCCATAGATGAGGGTATGATACCTTTCGGTGGCCGATGTTATGCCAAGTTGTAAAAAATAAACCCCGAATAGGTTTGAAGAACTTCGTATTAACTACAAGTGAAGGTCTTATGCTTGACTTCGACATACAGAGATGCGCTAAAACAATGTTTGCTGAAACATCAGTGGGTCTGGAAACTGCTGTAATCCTCCATTTGATCAGAACTCTCCCACCAGGTAGCTGTGTATTTCACGATCGATATTTAACTACAGTTCCATTAGTGAAAGAGATGAACCAGAGGAATATAGGCAGCACGGACACAATCACGTTAAACCGCATTGCAGATCGAGCTGCTTGTAAATTGAAAAAAGATTCTGACATGATTCGCGGGGAAAGTCAAAATTACACCAGAAACTCGACCGTCATCGTCAAAGGACAAAAAGCCAGTACTCATGGCATCAAACTGCACAGGCACTACTGTCAAACCGTGGGATAAAAACAGAAAAGCTACGTTGATACAGCTGATCCTAAAATTATTCAACAATACAATCAAGGTGGTGTTGTCATTCTTGGCCAATAGAAGATGGAATACTATCGTACCTTCATCAAGATCAGAAAATGGTCTTTGATTGTCCTGATTCACTTTTTGAATTTAGCGTTGGTTAATTCGTGGCGACTATACAAAAATGATTGTGTAGCAAGTGGCTACTCAAGAAACGACACTCTGACACTACTGGATTTTCCGGGTGTAAAGGAAAGAGTATACAGTGGAAGCCTATATACGTTATACATGAAACTTCATCAAATTTTTAGTTAATGCTATCTCAGAAATCGAGTAGTTTGTCTCATGAATGTATATATATATATATATATATATATATATATATATATATATATATATATATATATATATATATATATATATATATATATATATATATATATATATATATATATATATACAGGGTGTTAGGTAAACATGCGGCAAAAATGCAAGGGGTTATTCCTTGTCCTATTTTAAGAATATTTTGTCATATGATGATTTTTGAAAAACTCCTTTGTTTCGAAGATACAGGGCGAAAAAAATTTGCGACAACCATATTCAATATTTGTCGAAATCATTAATGTAAATAAAAGTAGGGTGTACGTCAATGAGTTTATCAAGTACAAAACATTTTTTTTTCGATCTCGATCACTTGGAACGGCTGTTTTATCTAGTAAGTGGATTTCATCGGTCGCATTTGTTTAGATTGAGTGACGTTTGGCTGTTTGACGTGTCTTAAATAGTGAATGAAGTCCTCTACCATAATGTATACAAACGCTGAGATGACTTGCTGATGGCAATGTATTACAAGCTAGGCGATTGTAGAGTGAACGATTTCCAGTCCGTAATGTCCCCGACCGAAAAATCTTCGAAAACATTCATCGACGTCTTCATGAAACAGGCACATTGAAACGAACTGAAGGGTCAGGAAGATCACTGACTGTAAGAACGGTATAATTGGAACAGAATGTGCTGGACATGATAGTGGAAGAGCCTGGTAGTTCTACGCGAAAAATTGCAAATACCTTGAATGTGAGTCACTGAACAGTTTGGAAAATTCTTAAGGACAATTTGCTGTATCCATGCCACATTCAACGCGTTCAAGCACTACTACCTGTTGATTTTCCTCCACGTATTGCATTATGTCAGTGGATATTGCAAACTTTACACAAATGACACAAATTCTTTTCACCGATGAAGCCACTTTCGCAAGAAACGCAATAAGGAATTTTCAAAATAACCATGTGTGGGCAGATGAAAATTCGCATGAGGTATGCGAAGATAGTTTTCAATATCAGTTCTCGTTGAATGTTTGGGTTGGAATTGTAGGTGACCATCTAATTGGACCGGTATGTCTATCACAAAGACTTACTGGCGAGGTGTATCGCAACTTTTTGGAAGCAACGCTGCCTGAGTTTCTGGAAGATGTACCATTGGCAACAAGGCATGAAATGTGATTTATGCACGATGGTGCACCACCACATTTCAGTTTTGTTGCACATGATTTTTAACAGCAACATACGGATATCGCTGGATTGGTCGAAGTGGGCCACACGCATGGCCTGCTCGATCCCCGGACTTAAACCCCCTGGATTATTTCTTCTGGGGATATCTGAAGTCATTAGTTTACGCTACTCCATTGAAGAATTTGGATGATTTGCGAAATCGAATAATTGCTGGGTGTAACTCAATTAGAAACGACCTTGGTGTGTTTGAAAGAGTTTGGCAGTCAATGATGAGAAGATTGATTGCTTGTATCAAGGCTGGAGGAAGCCATTTCGAATATTTATTGTAGATTGAGCGACTTTACATGTACTTTTTGATAATAAAATGTTGTTAATGTAAATTTTGTTCCCCCTGTATCTTCGAAACAAAGGGGTTTTTCAAAAAGCATCATACAACAAAATATTCTTAGAATAAGTCAAGCAATAGCAACTTATAATAAATCAATCTTCAATCAGTTCATATTTTAACGGCGTGACAAAAGTGCCAGTCAAACCAGATAATTCCGTTGAAAAGCAATACGATTTTAAAAATATCCATTATCCACTACGTCAATTTTCAGATCTAAATTTTACTTAGAATCCGGAGCAATCTGGCCTGTTCAAAATTTAATCTTTTCATTTATCGGGAACTCTCCTTTAATATTTCATTAGATTTTACAGCTTAAATTCTTAATTTTTTCATATTGTGGTAAAATTTTTTGACAAAACATTGTTATGCTTTTATACACATCAGTATCAAAATATTTTTTGACATTTTTCTCATTCAGTCCTCTCTTCTCTGGATGGGTACAACTCTTTCTTATCCTTCTGTTGTTTGTCTCCTATGGGGGTGTCATACTAAAATCTACTTTGGAAACATTTTAAAACAAATTGTCTAAAACATTCTCTGTGTGAGTTGTATCGTTCTTATATGATCTACGATAGCGTGTTTGCCTTTCACTAGTTCTAGTTCCGGTGCTGTGAATTGCTACCTTTTCTCTCTTTAACATAGGTGACGTTTTATTGATTTAAGTTACAGTACTTTTTGTTAATAGAGATGTAAGTTCTTGGTTTGCTTTGTTTTCATAAGCTCATATCCTAAAGTACACTGTCTGTTAGTACGACTATTGATCCTCGTCGATGGCACCAAAAATGTGCTATAAATGCTTGTATGTCGACTGTATCTTGAATGAAAAACTGCACTTATTCTGAATTGATTTTATTCTAACACTAGTTGCCAAAATTGACTTATTTATATATCGTCAATATGATGGGCGTCGCCATGGTTTCCCGAAAGCAGCCTCTTTCCCTGCTCGTGAACTTTAACTTATATTTAAATAAAAAGGAATAAAACAATTTTTCACTTTGTTATCTATCACTTTTATTTTTTAACAACATTTGTGTGACTATAGTTTCGTAAAACGACTTTACATTCTCAAACACTACTTTAAAACTATAAAACTATAGTCACACAAATTTTGATAAAAGTGATAGATAACAAAGTAAAAAATAGTTTTATTCGTTTTTAAAAAATGAACTATCACAAAGTAATGGACAAATCAATCAATAATTATATTTATATTAAAAAAATATTAGTACTTAACACTGTCTGATAATGAAATAGTATATATATATATATATATATATATATATATATATATATATATATATATATATATATATATATATATATATATATATATACATATACACTGTGAAACACGAAGAAAGGGCGAAAAGTTAATCAAACTGGAATCAACTGGACACGTACTCTACGTACCCGAGGACACGTACTACTACGTACACGTACCCGAGGTACGAAAAATGGACGATGTGGCGGAATTGGATTCCTCATCAATCAAAAATTGAAGGAGAGTGTAGTAAAATTTGAAAGTACATTTGACCGACTAGCTCGATGCGTCATTCAACCGAATAAAAAGTTTAGACTTCAAATTATCCAAGTTTGTGCACCAACTACAAGCCATAGTGATGAGGAAATTGAGGAATTTTATGATGATGCGGCCCACCTGTTATACAAGGAGAAATGTAGGTGTAAAATCCTGATGGGTGATTTTAATGCTATAATTGGAACAACAACAACAAGAACTGATGAAAATGCAACCGGCTCATATGGAACTGGTGAGCGAGACAATAGAGGTGACAGATAGGTTGATATTGCTGAAGGACAAGAACTTTATATTATAAATTCGCTCTATAAGAAAAAATCAGCAGAAAATGGACATGGAAAAGCCCACCTGGCTTCACAAGTGAAACTGATTACATCATGACCAAAGATAAAACAATATTTTGCAATTGTACTGTCCGTAACAATTTTAATGTTGGAAGTGACCACCAAATGGTACAAGCAAAAGTTAGGATTAACTATTGAAGAGAACGCGAAAAAATGGCAAGGTCAAAGAAGGGCAAAATGGATTCTGGGAAACTGATGGAGAGAGGCAGCGATTTTGAGATTGCTTTGTCAAACCCCTTTGCTGTGTTACAAGATCCAGAGGAGATGGAAATATCAGTTCAATATGAAGAAATCGCCAACAATGTGCTTCAAACGGCTGCTTTAATAGCACCATAAAAAAAAATCTCAAACCGACAAAAATCTCCAGTGAGACCATTGATTTAATAAAAAAACGATGGACAATGAGAAATGCAGGTAGTCCTTTTGGCAGAATCGAGTACACTGAGCTCTGCAAGACTATAAGAAAACGTATTGGAGAGGACACGCGCCGATTCAACATGCAGCTAATGCAAAAAATCCTGGAAGGAAACAAACGAATTAACACGGTTAAAGAGAAGCTGAGAAACAAAAGAACGCAAATTTATGCCTTAAGGCACAGGGCCTTAAGTACAAAGTTTTCACTTTGTAAAGTAGTAAAAGAATAGTAAGAAAACCGAATGACGCACAACCAATAGAACAAGCAGGATTCAGAAGTGGATTCACTACAATGGATCATATCTAAGTTGTACAGCAGGCCATAAAACACGAATACGAATACACCATGTCACTGTGCTTGACTACGAAAAGGCATTTGACTCCGTCTCAAAGCATGTCATAATGGATGCACTGCTTAGCCAGGGAGTAGACAAAGCATATGCAAACCTACTAGGATCGATATATGATGGAGCTACAGTGACAATTCACCTTGATGATCTTGAAGTGGGAATTAATGTACAGCGAGGTGTACGCCAGGGTGACGCAATGTCGCCTATTCTTTTCTCAGCTTGCCTTAAAGAAGTATTCCGTAAATTGGATTGGGGATAGGATGCTGTAAAAATCAATGGTTCAAACTTAAACTATCTTAGATTTGAAGATGACATCGTTCTTCTTTTACAAGACCCAGAGGAGCTTCAAAGACGCACACAAGAACTGCAAAAGGCTGGTGAAGCATTTGGCTTAAAAATGGTTTATGTTCAATAAATTAGCTGAGGGAGGAATTTCAGTTTTAGGAAGGGATTTGGAGATTGTGAACCACTTTATATATCTTGGGCAGAGAATTTGAATGGAGGGGGATACTGCCTGGGAGGTGGAATGGCGTGTTAAGTGTGGCTGGAATGTATTTGGCAGGCCCAACATAGTGTTAAAGAGCAGAAAGTGAAACATAAAGTGAAACCTGGTCACTCACATCGCAATCAATTCAAAAACTTCGGGTAAACACAAAGGGGAATGGAAAGATGTATGCTTGGCATTATGAGACGAGACAGAAAGCCCTGCGTATGGATCAGGGAACAAACGAAAGTGTGTGACATCATTAGAATAGTTAAGCAATTGAAATGGAGATGGGCAGGTCATGTAGCGAGGGGATAGGACGACAGATGGACCAGGGCAATCCTGGAGTGGACATCATGTGGACATGACATCGTTAAGTATATAGGACCCGAGTAGCAGAGGAAAGCCCAGGACCGTGAAAGTTGGAAGCTTGGTGAAGAGGCGTTCATCTTGCAGTGGATCGACACGGGCTGATGATGATGGTGATATATATATATATATATATATATATATATATATATATATATATATATATATATATATATATATATATATATATATATATCGATTTCAAAAATTGATATTTGGAGAGAGTAACAGATAAAACCACTATATACAGAACATTGTTTAGAAACTTATATATAGAATTAGTTATATATAATTGTTTTCACTCATTTTCCGAAAGTACTAAATAAATATGGTTCACGGACATAATTGTTGAAGACCATAAAGTGTCAACGTCTTCAACAATTATGTCCGTGAGGCTAAATCGTCATCAGTAGGCTAAATTCGTATTGACGGCGCAACAGATGTTGGTATGGTTTACTCCTCTTCAGATGGGAAGCCAACAATGTTGACAGATCGATCGCTATACCTACTACTTTATTTAAAAACATCGAATATACAAAAAGTAGAAAGAAGATCTGTTTATTTAATTTATATAAGGGTGTTTTTGATTTCTTTAGTCTTCTTTCTTGTTATATAGAAAGAAATATAGCATTACGCTATATTTCTTGTTTAGCGTCAAATTGATGTGTATTATGATATCATGCTTTCTTTCAATTTACATAAACAATAAGAAAAAACGTAAAATAAAAGAACAAAAAATGTTATTGGGACTTTTTGCTCCTGAACGTACCAATATAAACCAAATAAAATATTATTTTACATAAAGAAAGAAAATATCCACTTACTACCTATAGTGTTTGTTTTTCTCAGGTTTTTTTCGTTAAAGGTGAAAAGGGAAATTGTAAAAATAGCAAGAAGAAAAACATGCTCGGGTAAAATTTTGATGACGATTCTGTTGCCTATTTATTTTGCAAAAAATCCCAAGTAATAAATTCGTACACAAATTGGGCCAAATATTACAGTGTAATACGAGTATGGGATGGAAAGTTCGCTCCATGATGACTAGATGGCAGTGTTTCAGGCCACTTTTGTGCGCATTGATAAGTTCACTCCTTTAAACAGTTTAGTATCAAATTTGAGATCGCAGCATTCATTGATTTCATTTTAACAATAGTTTTTTTTTATTGGCCATGTATTTTTTTTTCGAAATTGATATTGCAGAAATTTTTGCACTTATTAAGTACTTTTATTTAAAATACTTATCAAATAACCCACATTCATTATAAGCTGAAGGATAGCTTGAACGGCTCAACTGCTTCTTTTTGCAATGTTGATGGAAATAGATATAATAAATTGTGATAGCGTTCATTTCAGGGCGCTGATACTGTTATTGTGGGAAATGGTATATTGGGAGACTTCAAGCGTGCTGTTAAAGAAAAAAAAATACATGCCGGAATGAATGGGACAGAACAACATCAAAAGTAAGAGTACCGCAAAATTTTTAAGCCAATTGATTTGTTTTGGAAACAGTTTGAGCTGCAGGAATCAAATTGTCTTTTACCACCTTAAGATAGATATGCTATATAAATTTTAGCACCAGCTGGATAGTGAAGAAAGAAGACCGATAGAGGTAGTGCGTTCGAGATTTACCACTAAACACCAAATCACTTTTTTAAACTTCTCGACGCGCGTTTCGCTAATGATGTTAGCATCATGAAGAGATAATTAAATCTCAGATTGAATGAGATGATTGAATGAAATGATTGATTAATATCTGATATATATATATATATATATATATATATATATATATATATATATATATATATATATATACATATATATATATATATATATATATATATATATATATATATATATATATATATCTGAGAACTCCAAACACAGAAATATGCAAATGAATGAATGTGATTGATGCCGTAGAAAGAATAGTGATGCTGAAGTAGAACTGGGCTGATAACAGGTAGAGAAAATGAATCGGACCAAGATCGGAAACCGTCAGAAACAGAGGACATTCCCCCACGAGATGACTGATGACTTAAAACACAAAAAAAAATATATATATATATATATATATATATATATATATATATATATATATATATATATATATATATATATATATATATATATATATATATATATATATATCTGAGGAGATTGAATCAAATCCTGATGATGCTAACATGGTTAGTGAAACACGCGTTGAGAAATGTAAAAAAGTGATTTGGTGTTTAGTGTTAAATCTCTTCGAGTTTAGCAGTGATAGCTAGTTTATGAGTGATAGCTAAACACATATTGTTAAAATGCAATGCATACAATGACTGCAACTAGATAAGTTGAAAAGCGAAGAATAATATGTAAGCAGATCTTGTTGCGGAAGGAATGAGAGTATTTTTACGTCTACCTACTGTTATTTCAACAATCGTGTAACATCTGAAAAAATCCTGCATGATTAATGAGCATATATTAAATATAAATTGGTATTCATCTTAGTAAATACCATCCAAAGGACTAAAACAGAAGTTAATGGAAAAAAAACACGCTTCAATTTGATACCAGACACGCGTGATTTGCCGGACTATCATCTTTGAACTAACCTATTTTTCAATGCCGGAAAAATACTTCAGAGGCCAACAATTTCCAAAGATGACAACGCAATAGTCCTGTGGATGTCTGTTTTGAAAAAATCTTGGCGGCTATATATTTTATCCAACCAAATACTTTGTATTTTTTACGTCCAGTTCACAAACTTTTCATCCCATTCTCATATATCTATAAATTTACATTAAAAAACTAATGTAACGATAATTTGACATTTCTTTCACACTTTAATAATTATATATGATATATTTAATTATATAACAGGTTTTATACATTATAACAAATTGCCAGAATAGAATATGCCAGGCTAGAATAATAGTTAAAAACTTTGTATTTTTATGAGAAACATTTCAAATGAAGTTAGTAAAAAGAAATGGTTAGGTTAAGAAGCAAAAAAAATAATTCTAAAAAAGCATAGGCGAGAAAATCAAAAATACGAATCATAAAAGAAATTGGAAAAAGAACAGAGAGAACAGATAAACAAAAACAAAAATGGGTGGAATATTTGGCTAGGTATAGTTAGGGTAAACGGATATGGAAAATGACCACATGGCCAAGTTGGACCATGACAAATAAAGCGCAGTATATTTAACTAAGGTGTGAGTCGATCATCCATCATCAATCATCAACCTATCGAAGTCCAGTGCTGAACGTAGGTTTTGCTTAAGAGATTCCACTGTGTTCGGTTCTGCGCCGCCTGCATCCAGTTTATTTTGATGTGTTTTAAGTCATCAGTCATCTGGTGGGGGAATGTCCTCTGTTTCTGACGGTTTCCGATCTTGGATCGATTCATTTTCTCTACCTGTTATCAGCCCAGTTCTACTTCAGCATCACTATTCTTTCTACGGCATCAATCACATTCATTCATTTGCATATTTCTATGTTTGGACGGTTTCTGACATAAACTCCCAGTATTGTCCGTTCCGTTGCTAGTTATATTACCCGTATCTTTCTAATTGTCTTATTTGTCATTGTTGAAGTCTCTGCACTATATGTGAGAACTGAGGGAATACACTGGTCAAATATCTTCTTCTCAAACAAACCAGCAACTCTGACTTTACTATTTATCTTAGATTTCCGAAAGCAGCCCACGCAAATCCGATTCTTTTAGAGATTTCACGAGTTTGATTATCTCTGCTGATGCTAATCTCGTATCCCAAGTACTTAAAAGTTGTACTTTCTTCTACTCTGATGTTATCCATGTAGACGCCCCCGCCGAGTACCAAGTTTGTTATAATGTGGGTCTTTGTAAAGTTGATTTTGAGTACCACTTTCTAGAGGACTTCGTTGAGAGTTTTTAACATTACTATAGCATCATCCAGATGGTCGGCTATTAGAACTAGGTTGTCGGCGAATCTCAAGAGGTTGAATTTTTTTACCACTTATGTTTATCCCATTGTTTGAGTATGCAAATGTATTGTACTGTGTGTCGAAACAATTGTAATACAAGTTTGAAATTTTGTTGAAATATAGCGTAGGAAGGCCAAAAAGAGATGACTGAGATGGTCCGGAATGGCTGGCAGGATGGAGGGGAGGTTTCGGGTAGAAACTGTCCAGGAATGGGTTGAAATGGTTGAAAAGAAGACAAAGAGGAAAGCATCAAATAAAAAAAGGTATATTTAAAATAATTGACGGTTCCAACTTTTAATTGATGAAAATCCATTATAAATTACTTTAAATTAAAACTGTAGTTTTATTTTAAAGCAATTTATATTTAAAGTAAATATTTAAATTTTTCTCACACATTAATTAAATTCATATTCTGTGGTTAATATCTAGAGCTCTGGCACTAGGTTAACTTATTCTAAAACTTACGTTAAACAACGATTAAACCATACATTATCAGTCATATGGATATTTGTATATATGGAAGATACAGAAAGACTGGAACTACCGGTTCTTTGAGACAGTATACGACTACTCGCAGCTATAAAGCGTATAAAAATATCGTACGACTAGATAGAAAATTCCATTTTACTTTAACAGCCAGTCTATCTGCAACAAACAAAAAAGAATAAATTAATTGATGTTAAACTTAAAATTCGAAAACCATGGTTCCTTTATCTTAATATATTAGATACTACACATAATTTATATCCTTTTTCATTTGAAATTTCCGTTTCGGCCAGAAAGAATATTATAAAAAGTAATGTTTTTTGATACTGTACAAACTTTTATATATTCAATTTTAATTATATAATTTTTCTTTTTATTTAATACTAAATTAATAAATAATCTATAATATTTATTCTACAATATAATCTTCGCCTATCTCTTTGACAAACTTTCTAGTACCTTTTTGTAAAATGAGAGTGTATTGATGTGAAATATTCTTTGAGTGCAGTCTTGGCACGAGGGTTCAAAATATTCTCCGCAATGATCGATACACTTTTGTATATGTTTGAACCAATTCTCATAGTACTTTTTCTATTCTGATTGAGGTATCTCCAATACGCATTTTGTATACATCAACCGCTTCTTCTGGAGGCGAAAATCGTTGACCACATAGTTTATTCTTCACGGACGGGAAAATCATTTGGTGCCAAATCAGGATTGTACAGTGGATGACCCATCAATTCGATGTTTTGACCGATCAAACACTGAGTTCGGTTCGAAGTGTGAGAGCTCGCGTTGTCATGGTGAAGAATCTCCCTGCGAATGATCGCTGGTTGTTTTTTCTTATTTCTTCAAATATTTCTGGCAAACAAATTTGCATTTGCTTCGAAGTGCTTCTTGCGCGAAAAACTTTTATTGGGTTTGGCTCGTTTTGAAAGACCCATACAGTCGACTGCTGTTTACTTTCGGTGTCATACGCATAGATTCAAGTTCGTCACCTGTATAGATGTTATACACGGATTTTGACCAAAATTGCATTATTTGAGCATTTCTTTGCACCAATCGATAAAAGCCTTTTTGGACGATTTTCAAATTATGCGGAATCCCACGTGTACAAATCTTTTTCACGGTTAAATGTGCATGTAAAATCTTGTGTGTGTGCTTGTCATTCTAATGCCCAGGAATATCTTTATTTTACGATATATCAGATGACAATCTTGCTTTATCAGTTCGCGCATAGTATTGATGTTTTCTGGCACAACAAACGATTTTGGACGACCTTCTTTAAATTCGTCCTTGAGCGAACGGCGGCCACGATTAAATTCACTAAACCAGTGAAACATAGTGGTTTTAGATGGTGTTTCATCGCCAAAAGTCGAGGTGAGTTGATCGATGCACTGTTGTTGAGAAAATCCACGTCGAAAGTCGTACTAAATCATCGCACGAAAATTCTCGCCAGCTAATTCCATTTTTTGAGTAAGATAAAATTTTCCAGTCACTAAATAATAAAAATACCGTCCATATGACAAAATGTTCTGAGTACGTAAACAGTCAACAATCTCAAACTTTACGATGTATATGTCTCATAACACCAGTCTTGCCAATTCCGGATAGCAGAAGTAATTTTTTCCACGAAACAAATGTTCTAAATATCATAAAGTTTAAAGCTTTGCGGCTAATTCCTCAATGGTTTGTTTCGAATCAGTTTCAGTTTCAACTAACAACAGATCCTTATAAATCTAGCCTTCCAGATTTCATACCGTCTAAAAGATTGAAATCGCCGTTCCTAAATATTTAGGGGGAGACCCCCAGTACCGGACACTTAAGGTTTTTAATAAACATAAAAATTGAAGAATTATGTTTTATTTAAATACTTATCATTTTCATTTAAACAATCACATTAGACATTAAAATAAATCCACAGACAAATATATATTTTTAACCACTCAAAATGAAATCAATCATTGGTTTAGTTTTTGGAAATTTGGCACTTAGTACCGGACAAGTATAAATTCGAACTTTTAAGACCAGACAGAACTGAAAACTTTTAGGTTTACAAAAGTCACACAACAATCTTACATTAATACAATAAACATCCTGAGCTACATAATCACTATAAACATCCAAATAAATCAACAAAATTAAATGATATGAAATTAAAATATGGATAAGAAATTATTGAATAGTTTTTAAGAAAATAATTCTTGACATTTCAACATAAACTTACCAAAATTAAACATCCAGACAATAATAATCTCAAGAAAACTTTAAAAACATTTACAGTGATCACAAATATGGACGTCTAAACACTCTGGGATATCCGCACAGGCTTCATGAGCCCATCCTTTACACTTTCCACACTGGATGCAGTCCTCGTTATAGTCTTCGCAACAAACAACACAATAGTACGTCTTCTTTTCAGTAGGTTTCACCTTAGTTTTTTATTTTTCTTTTGTCATTTGCCTTTTTAAATTTAAGATTGCCTTCTTCTTTTCTTTTTTTTCATTTTCTTTCTCTTCTAAACATTTTTTGTACGGCGAATCAGTCAAAATTTCACCCTTTTCAGCTCTACTTCTTCTTGATTGTGATCTTTTGGTTGCAGCATATGGTAGTGGTGAAATCAAGAATGGCTTTTCTTATATTTGTTATATTGACCAAGTGAGGGCTTGACGTTTTTTCAGCTTGTAGATATGCTTTGCTGGTAGACGGTTGAAGTGATTCAGTTCTGTTAACTTCCTGAGGTAAATCCTGTGTAATGACCGACTGCAAAATAGGCGTAGCACTGTCTGTTGCAGGAACCTTTTCCTGAATTATATTTTGTGCAATTTCAGGCTGTTAAATAGACGTCAAAACTGCAGCAGTGGTACTAAATTTGTTTCTTCTGACTCATTTGTCGGTTCATTGCTGAATATTAGTGATATCACTAGGTAAGTAATCCAGATCCGTGAATATATTTTTGTCGAATGGGTGAATACCTGAACATCTAAATCCTTCCTCTGCTATTTCTTAACGCGCAACTCTTTTAAATGCTTCTGATACAAGACCTGCTAGGTCACATTCTGTAATTCTAGATCCGGCATTAGCCCGCATCTACATACCACAGCGTTGATTACAAGCATTTTTGAATGGTTTCATAAAAGACCGATCTAAGAGTTGCAATTTATGTGTAGTATGCGGTGGAGTGCTGATCGAAAGTATGTGATTGTCTTTGCAGAAGTTAATAACGTCTAATGTTTTGTGACCGCTGTGCCCATCAAGCACTAATAAAATTGGCGGTTCTTTCGTGGGTTTAGTAAATTTCACAAAGTAAACCAACCATTTTGAAAATATTTCGTCATTCATGTACTTTCTGATGGTGCATTAATCATTAAACGCTCATTTATTCTTGGCCTGGGAAAAATGAAAAAAGGCGGAATAAATTGTCCCATAGCACTCTTGCAAAACATTACGTTAACATTTTTTTCTCTTTCTGCTGATGTTAATTTGCCAATTTGTCTTACTTTTTTGCTATTACCTTTTCATGTCTTTGAACAGTTGTGACGCTTGTCTCAACACAATTATAAATATTTAATGGGCGTAAGTTATATTTATCTATAAGTTTCTGTAAATTAGCAAAGAATATATTAACTTGAATTTTATTAAAGCCTACAGCACGCATTAAACTTGTAGATTCTGAAATTCTTAAATTTAAATCGGGATATATTCTTATATAATCATCATAAAAATGTTTACCCGCAATTTTTTTTTTTTCGTTGTTAAATCGATGCCATAGTTTTTAGCTTGTTAGCTAAGTCATAGGCAAGTTTTAAAAACTCTTTTTTAGACAGAGGCATGCAGAGATTTGAGACAGAGGCATGCGTATTGGGCAAGACTGGTGCCTCCCGCGCTGCGGGGGGGGGGGGGGGTTATCGGTCGAGTTTGACGTATTTCTATCGACGAATGCTATTACGAACGTTATTTCAAGTTTCAACGTGTTTTGTCCGGTATTATTTGTCATCCAATCTTCCAAAATTATTTATTTTTATTCAAAATGCATCCTTTCAGCATCAATACATCGCTAGATACGTTCAACCAATACTAGCATAAATTTTTTATGTCGTTTTCGGAACCGTCTCGACACAGTATGTAACACTGTCATAAGACGTTCCTTTCATAGCAAGATGAGTTTCAGAAACAGGCAGTAGTCGCACAAAAATAAATCAGGCAAATACGGAGAATGTTGAAGCACCCAGACTTCTTTTTTCGCCGAAAATTCACGAACAGCAACGGTACTGGGCAGAAAACGAAGCACAGACTTTCTGTTTGCTTAAATCCTTTGTCAAAATTTCGTGAATCATATCTTTGGTCGTATTTAATTCCTTTGCTGTACACCTCGCATCGTAGGCGATCATTTCATGTACTTTTTCCACCAATTCATCGCGATTTTTGTTTTTTGGATGGCCTGACTTTGGGTCGTCTTCCAAAGCATCACCACCATCCTGGAATCGCTTATGCAACTTGAATACACGCGTACGGGATAAGCACTCATCACCATAAACTTTTTTCATCAATTTAAATGTTTCTGTAAAAGTTTTACCGAGCTTGAAGTAAAGTTTAATATTAGCTCTCTATTCCATAGTGTTTTTGTTACGAGGTGACAAAAGGTACTGTCACTTTAAGCACTATAACTTGATAACAAGTTCAGCGATTCTAATGATGACAGTCTCGTTTTATAGAGGAGATATACAGCTTTCAGATTATATACGGCGCTAGTAGATATATTCACAGGAAGCTCATATATATTAAACTGTTTAAAGATAACTTAACCGACTTCTATACTGATGTTTCATATAACATGACCTCATAATCGAGATATTCTTCTTCCGTTTCATGTTGGTATAAAAATATTAAGCAATATTTAATTCTGAAACGTCTGACAAGCAGTTTACATCTATATATAAAGAAAAAGGAACCAGGGAGAGCTTTCAATCATATTCACTTCATCTGGAGAACCAGGGCGAATAAAAAAAAAATGTTTATAAAACCGCAATATATTACGTAAAATAAGAATCATATTACCAATATATCGTTCCTCTATTGACTGGCCTTATTTATCAAAAAAAGGATACCTTCCCAAACTCACAACACGGAACCGAGGCTTAGATTTATTGCAGACGGAGGAGCGCACTCAGGACGAGCAAAAAATTCGTGCAGATAAATTTTCTTGACGCCGCTGAGGCCGTATTCACGTAGTTTTTGTCTTGGAGTAGAGAGCCCGCCTGGTCCTGAAGGCCTGAAAAAAAAATTCGGGGATAAACACCGCTGGCAGCGCGGACATGCTCAGGTCGTGAGGGTTATGGGATTTTTGTGCGTTGTGAAAGTGTGCATTATAGTAGACATTAGGGTTTTCTTTTTTTTTTTTAAAGTTAGTATATATATATATATATATATATATATATATATATATATATATATATATATATATATATATATATGGATGTTGTCTTTTTTTAAACCTGACGTCGATTAACTTTTTTATTTGAAGTGATAGACTAGTACTTCCAAATGCAAAGTTGTGAGAAATATTTTGACTAAGAAAAATTTACAAACAATACTTTCCGGTGTTGCAAGATTTCTTTAGTAGCTACTAAAACAATTTTTTTAAAATGGCAACACCGTATTTCTTAACATAATCTTGGCAAATCTTAAAATTCGGCTATTGAAGTAGCCGTTTTACAACAATTAGCAAAACCAACTAAAATACTCTGCAGTCGGCAGGAACTAAAAGAAGCTAACATAGCAATAGTAGGCCTTGGAAATGAAACAAAAATTGTGTTGTTTGAAAGAAGCCATCATTATTGTGCTGTCATTGTGTTATTTGAAAGCTGTTGTTTTTGAATGTGTATAAAAATAACGTTTTAATTTAGTTGCTAAGATGAATCAATTATTTAATCAAAACGAGAAAGAAAAATTAATTTTTCTTCGTATTGGTGGCTTAAGTTTCTGCGCTGTAGCCCACGTAAGATATCCAGATAAATATGTTCCAAATCGGGAGTTTCTGAGAAATAACTTAGTAAAGCTAAAAACAACTGGTAGTGTGTGCGCTAAAAATGTTATTACTAAAGAAAATATTCTTCCTTAGAATGTGGGAAATCCTCACAAGTTAACGAACAAAATTACCCAAGAGGCAGACTATTTTCAGTCAAAGGTGTGGACCACTTTAAAGAGGAACAATTATCATCCATAGAAAATGAGAAGGGTACATGAATTGCATAATGGTGATTGTGATAGAAGATTGGAATTTTGCGACTGGTATTTGAACAAGAAGCGTCAGCAACCCAATTTCGAGAAGGACATTTTTATAGCGACGAAGCAATTTTTTATTTAAATAGCATGGTCAATAGACAAGATTAAAGATATTGGTCTGATAGTAATCCTTGTTGGGCTGAAGATAGAAGAAGACAAAATAATCCAAAAGTTAATGTATGGTACGGAATCTACAATAAGAAAATGATCGGGCCTATCTGCGTAGAACAAAATTTAAATGGTGAATGTTATTTAGAGTTATTGAGAAACGAACTTGAGTTGTTTATTGATAAACTACTGTAAGCAGAAAGAAGGTTATTGTATTTCGATCAGGATGAGGTACCACTTGATTTTACGAAAAATGTGCCGGATTATCTTCATGAACTACTGCCAGAAAGATGAATAGGAAGAAGGGGTTCAGTTGAGTGGCCTGTTAGGTCGCATGACCTCACACCTTTAGACTTTTCCCTTTAGGGTTTCTTAAAAACCAAAGTATACGTGACCGCTCCTAATTCTGCTAATGAACTGAAACAATTCGGCGAGTAATTAATAACATTATTCCCAATATGTTGGAAAAAGATAGTAATAATATTATTACAAGAGTTTATTATTGTAGATTACAAGGAGGACATCCGCTTGAGCACTTGTTGAAGAAAAAATCATTAATTAGTTTATAAGAGTTATTTTTCATTGTTAATTTAAAATAGTTTCTTTTAGCAAATATAGTTTTATTGTTGCTGACTAATAATTGATTGTTCTAATACGGCTACTCCAATAATGAAATATGACTTTTTTTTATTTGGAATTTTAAGATTTGTCAAATTATAACCGATAACCGTGGCTCTATCTCACCAATGACTGGAATAATTGCATACTTAAGTTCAGGAATCGACTGTGGATTGTTCTTATAGACTTGGCTTTTCACGTAATCTCAAAGAAAGTAGTCCAACGTTGTCAAATCACATGATTTTGGTGGTCAGTTAACATCACCGTTTCTTGCTATAAATCGTCCAGGAAATGTTTCTCTCAATAAATCAATAGTTTCATCAGCATGAGGTGTAGCGCCAAGCTGTTGGAACCACATATCCTTCAAATAAATATTACTCAATTCAACCGACAAAAATCCAGTTATCATCTCACGATATCGAACACCATTCACAGTTACAGCTTCACCAGCAGCATTCTAAAAAGTATACGGTCCATTTACACCGCCTGATCATAATGCACATCAAACACTGACTCATTTAGGATTAAAAATGTCTCATGAGTCAATCGTGGATTTTCCTCACCCCAAATGCGGCAATTTTGTTCATAAAGATAGACACCAATTTCAAAAATTGTTTATTGTGAAAATATAATTTTTTGAGAAAAATCATGTGTTTGTTCGTTGATCCAATTGACATATACGGGACTTTATTAATGACCCAGTGGCTTTAGGTCCTTCTTCTTCTTCTTGTCCTGGAGGTTAAGTTGACCCGAAGGCCCTGACTTGTATTCACTGAATTTTTTCGGACGTCACGACAATGTCGCTTGTTCGAAGGGTTTTAGCTGCCGTCCTTTAGGCATGGAGGTGATGACCGAAGAGGATGGTCATACTGGGGCAACGGCCGGCAATGAAGCTGCCGTGGCTCTGATTAGCGGATTGTCCGAAAGGGACGCCGTCGCTAGGAATTTGTCCAGCAGTCTGGACAGGAATGTCTGAATCTCTGGTGTGTCAGTTTCCCGATGGATTTGCGCATTCCTTACAAACCATGGGGCACCTACTAATGTGCGAAGAGCACGTGACTGGAACGATTGCAGAATTGCAATCGACGTTGGGGGGAGGTACGGGAACCAGGCCTGAGATCCGTAGGTGAGGACGGATCGGACCATGATTTTATACAGGGTTATTCGGATGTTCAGCGAGAGCTTACTTTTGCCGTTCATTAGGGGGTAAAGCAGACGAGCCATGGCTCTTGCTTTCCCGGTTACCTTCTTTAGGTGCGGCACCCACGTGAGGGCCTTGTCGAACTCAAGGCCCAGGTAGTGTGCCGATCTGGCCCATTTGATGGGGACTCCGTAGATGCGGATATTCTGTCTGATTATCGGCTGTCTTCTTGTGAAGAGGACAGCCTGGGTTTTGCTGCGATTTATTGCTAACCTCCAATAGGCTAGCCGCTTTAGGTCCTGTGTTATTTAAACCTTATGTGCCTTCAGAACTAAATCTTTTCGCAAAATACGCCATGTTGCGGATTCATTGAGTCTAAATTGTTGTCAACGTCCATTAATGCAAATCTCTGGGTGTTCAGCCATTTTCACCTACCAAATCAATATGGTTTTGTGAACAGCCACTATGACTATATATTGCTCTTTTTGATCTTCCACCGAACCAGTTTCTTGAAATTTTTGATCAATTCAATTGATAGCAAAAATATTTTCATAAAGTAATTAATTCAGCAATTTTAACGCGTTGTTATAATGTGTATGACTACATTTTTATGTCATAAATTCCACTTCTGAAATGAGACTAGATCTAGGCAAATTTCACAATGCCATCTGTGTATATATATATATATATATATATATATATATATATATATATATATATATATATATATATATATATATAACCTATTAGAATCGATATATGATGGAGCTACAGTCACAATTCATCTTGATGAACTTGAAGTGGGAATTAATATACAACGAGGTGTACGGCAGGGTGACGCAATATCGCCTATTCTTTTCTCGGCTGGCTTTGAAGAAGTATTCCGTAAACTGGATTGGAAACAGGATGGTGTAAAGATCAATGGTGCAAACTTAAACCATATTAGATTTGCAGATGATGTTATTCTCATTTCACAAGATCCAGAGGAGCTGCAAAGACGCATACAAGAACTGCAAAGGGCTGGCGAACCATTTGGCTTGAAAATATACCTGAAAAAGAGTCAGGTTATGTTCAATAACTTCGCTCAGGACAGAAGAATTTCAGTTTTAGGAAGGGATTTAGAGATTGTGGACAGCTTTATATATCTTGGGCACAGGATTTCAATGGAGGAGGAGGGGAATACCGCCCGGGAGGTGGAACATAGTGTGCTCAACATAGTGTTTAAGAGCAGACTCCCACTTTGTCTGAAAAGAAAAGTCTTCGATCAGTGCGTTCTACCCGTTATGATAAATGGAAGTGAAACCTGGACACTCACATCGCAATCAATTCAAAAACTTCGGGTGGCACAGAGGGGAATGGAAAGATGTATGCTTGGCATTACAAGACGAGACAGAAAGTCCTGCGCATGGATTAGGGAACAAACAAAAGTCTGTGACATTATTGGTAGAGTAAAGCAATTGAAATGGAGATGGGCAGACCATATAGCGAGGCGCTGGGATGACAGATGGACCAAGGCAATCCTGGAGTGGATACCGCTCGATCGCAAACATCCCCGAAGAAGACCGAAAGCACGATGGATTGATGACATCGTTAAGTATATTGGACCCGAGTGGCAGAGGAAAGCCCATACCGTGAAAGTTGGAATCATGCTGAAGAGGCCTTCATCCTGCAGTGGATCGATACAGGCTGATGATACAGACTGATAACACGAGAGACTTTTATAGGACTTTCGCAAGACAAATCTATGGGTACACACCACAAAATGCTTGCTTCAGAAAGCGGAATGGGAGATTAGCGCTAACCAATCAGAGAATTGTCAGGAACTGGTACACTATTCCTCTGATCTCCACAATTGTCCCGAACGTGACACAAGATTCCCCAAGAAAAATTGTATCTATACCCACTTAGAATCACCACCACCAACACAGGAAGAGATCCACAGGCACATACAAAAACTGAAGAATAGCAGGACATCCGGTGAAGATGGTATCACCGCGGAACTATTGAAACACCAACCTCAGACCAAACTCACCAAACCTCAGACCAAACTCACTGCGGGAACTCACGCGAATTATCACGAACATCTGGCAAACAAAAAAATTACCAGATGAATGGAAATGTGCTCTTATAAACCCGCTGCACAAGAAAGGAGACAGAACAGATGGGAACAATTACAGAGGAATCTCCTTACTCTACAAGTCACAAAATCCTCTCAGCATGCCTTCTCCAGAGAACACTCAGTAACTAATTATATAATATAAACCACAATAAAGAATGCTCAATATAAGGATATATAAAGGGTTGTACAATAAGGCGTCTTTCACAGTACCAAGCCAAGCCAAGCCAAGCCAATCCAAACTGATCCGAGCAAGTCCTATTGGACACAACCGTAGAAACAAACATATGTATGAGTATTTGGCCATTCACACTGATCGCCGTGAAAGACACCGAAGAGTGTCACAACTATAATGAAGCACCATGATAATTACAAGTAATCCGGTAATTTTTATTTTATCTAATTGATCAGATAACGGCATTATCTTCTGAATATAATGTCGTTCAAATGTCTCGCTAGATTTGGTTGGGACATCTCGAGATTCCATATTCTTTTACACTCTCACACATATTGTGTGATACGGTATGATTTCAGTGGTAGTGCGAATGTTTCGTTTAAGGTCAAGAATAGTCCGAAGTTTATTTCTGTAAACCATAGATATAACATAACCCCACAAAAAAGTATTCAAGGGTGTGACATTGCATGATTTTTACGGCCAGGACGAAGAGGTAACTCTTGAGTCACTTGCGGATAGTGGCATTTCATTGCGGACAGCATTTATAACTGTAAACAATTTTTCAGAGCAAAACACCGTATTTTATTTCCGTTCAGTTTCTTTTCTTTAACTCATTTTAAGATATTATTAAAAATTAAAATCTCCAAATGTAGAACAACGTTCGTCGACCCATCACACCCAATAATGCCGATAAAAATTCCATCCCCTCGCCACAATTTTTACATAGTTTATCTCCAGTTTACCGGACGTTTACCTCCAGTGAACCATGTCAACTTCTCTAGTCGTTGGCGTTATATGTTTTGTTAGTTGCTAGAATTCGGGGGTTTAACTGCCTTCTAAAACATGCGATTTGGACTTAGATTCCCTGCGCCCGAGGGTATTGGTAATTAGTTTTAAACGCTGATTTGACGAGTACGGAGCGTTTGATATGTCTCGCATCGCGTATTTCGTTCGCCTCGCGAATACTTGTTTGACTTTTCGACTTAGAACTTGATTAAAACATATTTAAGAAATTCAATGGAGGAAGATATACTAAATGCTTTAGGTATGTTAAATATTGAGAGTGCTATGGTCGAACTAATTCCGGACTTTAATGAAACAGTTATGGAGAAAGTTATGGAACAAAACCAAGAGAATGAAATTTCACTTTAAAAACTAGGAAACGAGGAGGTGGTATTCACCGACAAAAATGTGTACAATAACCATTTGTTGTCATAAAACTTGGATATTTTGTTGAACTTTGCAGTTACAATATACCGTTTGAATAGTTTACCTTTCGGGAAGCGGTAAGAACCTACATATTCATTCCTTTATCTGCGCAACAAGCAACAACCCATCCTCCAATGTCGTTGTAAGTAGTAACAATAGAAAATTTTAATGCTTTTCTGGTGCATCTCCTGTATAGGGTTTCAATAGAACGAAAAGTAAAGAAGAGGAAGGGTAAAGCAAAAAAAATCTTCAGCAGCACTATTTTCTTCTACGCCCTTCCACTTTAAAAACCCACGAGCCGCCACTGCTTGCGGATTTTAATCGGTCCAAATAATGTATAATGAATAATGTATAATGCATAATGTGTAATGTATAATGCAGCTGTGTTTGTTCACAAACCCATTAAGATGAAGTGCGCTTCATCGGAGAAGATTATTTTTCTCCAAAGTGGGAGTTGAATCGTGTAATTTTCCATGGTAAATTGACACAATATCCTGAACACAGCATCTTATGAGTGACATTTACATTTCTAATAGTGTTTTCGCTACAAAGTTTCAAATTTCTGACATTCTTATTGGAAAATTCTTTAGAATTACTATAAGAGAACTCCGCTGTTTTATTTCGACCATTTATGAATGAAATTGATCTTCAAAGAGCATTAATGTCCAAGAGGAATAGTTTGAACAATCATAAGTTGTGTGCGACTAGTTTAGAGCATCCTTTCTCAACCTATGGGTCGCGACCCCAAGGAGGGTTGCGTTCAGAAACATAATAATACCCGTATACGAAACATCCTTTTATTAAAGTACTTTTAATTTAAAAACGTTGGAAAATTAAATATTACCAGGTAATACCAATATAATAAAATAAACTTGAATACAGTATAGCTAAAGTTGTTTGAAATAATAATTTAATGCGACGGTTAACTTTGTTTTTCATATAAAAGTTTTTCTATATATGGATCATCATTACAAACACACATAAGCAAATTATTTTCAAGTGATAATAGACAATTTCTATATTCAGTATTTAAAGACACCATAGGCGAGAAGCTTTTTTCGCATAATTAAGAAATAGCGAAGGGGGTCAATTATTCACATTATCGTGCAAGCCAAAACGTATCTAAATCTTGAGTTAACAATTCTAGTTGTAGAGTTTTGTCGACCGAAATTTCAATTAGTTGGTTGTGAATCTTAATAGGTAATTCAGCAGCCGCAACAACATTTTCATTAAACGGATTGAGAATCCACCTTTTTAATAAATCATCGTTGATGTCTGGAAAATATTCCAGTAACTGAATTTTCAATTCGCTTAAATGCGTTTTCTAGCTCTGTAACACGCGATCAATAAGATATTTTCAAAATCTATATTTTTGGTAATATAATCCGAAGTTAAAGTTTCTTGATGAAGGCATTGCCTTTGTCTGTCATTAGTAATATGTTTTTGTTACGGCCTTGTAAACTCGTATTTAAGTCATTCAAATGTGAAAATATATCATTCAAGTAAGCCAACATTAATAAAGTTTATCCATCTTGTAAAAACTCTGAAAATAAGCTATTTTTATCTGTAAAAAAGATTTTCAATTCATCTTACAATTCAAAAAGCCTCGTTAGGCCCCATTTCTTCACACAATGTGAAAGGCAATATAGTCTGAAATGGTTTTTAATAAAATTAATATTTTTTTCGGCTTCTGAAAGAACATCTCGAAAATTATCTATATAACGTCTTTTAACACACCGTCACATCACTGTTCTTCCGCGTTATTGCTTTCGCGCACTCAATACAGACTACAATGCATATATTAAAGCCAAGTTTTTGTTTTGTGTTGCATCAATAAAAACTTTAGAGTCCTTCGCCAGTTGCACCACCAGGGATTGATTTGCAAAGAAGCATATTTTCTTTAATTGACCCCTCGCATTCGTATCGGACAAAACACAAAAAATTGCGCCAAATTCGATACGTCGGTTGACTCGTCGAACTGAATAGCAAAAAATTCACTTAATTCAACCTTCTCAATTATTTGATTGAGAACATTATTGATCATTTCATTAATACGTCTCGATATTGAGTCATTTGAAAGTGGTATACTTTTCAATTTTTTACCTCTTCCTTACTTACCATCACATTGATCATATCAATGGCAGCAAGTAAAATGAGCTTTTCCGCAATCGTGTGAAGCTCAGAATCCCTGGCCACTCTTAATGTCACTAAATAGGATACTTGAAGTGCTGCGGTCTCATACGGCCTGATTTGTTAATTTTTCAAGACTAGGGATTTACGCTCGAGAAATTCAAATGGTTTGTTTTGTAAAGAGAGGTGTTTTGTTTCCAGATGATGGACTAATTGTCAAAGCTTCATGCTTCCCATGGACAAAACTTGATAACAAACAATACATTGCGGCTTGTCATCCAAGACAAGGAATCCATATATTAAATATGTTTCATTGTACAATCTGGTCTTTTTCTTTACAGTTTCACCGGATGTAGACGGTGCATTTCGTTTTGTTACAATTTGTCCATTTTATTTAAAATTATTAATTTATTTAATAACCACACTGTTATTAATGTATTTAACACTGAGTGAGAGAAGAAATCGTAATATTTAACACTGGGTGAGAGAAGAAATCGGTACTTGTTTTGGTAAAAACATATTTAACAATGCAACTCTTCGTCTCGTTCCTTTATTTTTATTATCAAAGTGCATAGGTTTGCAAGGGCAAGCGGCGCGAGGTGCACGGGCGGCAAGTGCAGGGCACAGGTTCGAACTGGTAAAAGTAATATAAGAACAAGGACTTACAAGTCTTGTAGTTCGGTATTGGTGACTGTGTGTGGTGTTTCGGTATAAGGGTAACGGACCATTCATTCATCTCTCATTGACGATTCGTCTTTTAATACAAAGACAAATAAATGATTCGTTTTTTACGATTCATGTGAACACGCTCATATGAGTTTATAAGCCATTTAAAAATAAAAACGATTCTTCACAAATCACCATACTGAAAAAAAAACGAATCGTCACCGTATTAACCGGCCGATGTAAAACTTTGATAAACGTTAAATTAATATATTGTAGTGAAGGGGTTGAAACGATTTTTGCTTAATATTTTGCTATTTGGTGGGCAGCGACATTAAAAAGGTTGAAAAACCATGGCTTAGAGGTTGTTCCATTAACCTAAAACTTCCTTTAACATAACTTCCTTATTTATTTTATTTTATATGGAAATCATTGTTATGATTAATCATTGATAATGATTAATAATCATTGTGATAATTAATAATTGTTAGATATGTCAGCTATTAATATTTAAACCGTCCAGAGTAATTGACGTAATTTGAACGGCCCCATCCAGGGTTCGATTACCGTGCTAAACGAACGATGTCCATATCTCAATAATTGAAAAGCTAACTTCACAATGGATCGCTTTCATGCCCGACACATGTTAGCAGGTATGAAAACGGCGTGTCAGAATCCCGTTACCATTTAACGTTAACATTAGGGATGCTTTGCAAGGTATGTACATGTATTCATCACCCCTTCATTAAAAATTAAACTAAATATATTTAATTTAAATTTCTATAACATCAGGGTAAACCCAGTAAATAAATATCTCATTACTTATGGAAAAGATAACGTTGTATATCTTTATTGCTCTGCCATTTCATAGTAATTCAGTAATTATAGTTTTGATCTTTTCCATTTTTTTCCATTTTTTATATCTCTATATTCATTAGCATTTATCTATATTTCAATAATATAAGAATCTATATGAATACATAGAATAAAATACATTTAATTTTAATCTTAGTTTAAGTAAAAGCTGGAACTGGGTGCCATTGTATAGTGACAAAAATCCATCATGCATTAGCTTTTACTTTCAGTTATTTTTAACCCTAAAAACGCCAGCCTTTTTAAAGTATAAATGACTGTACGTACTTCACAACGTATAGTATTGATTTTTAAAGCATATTTCATTAAGGGAATTGCTGTGTAGTTCATTTGAGAACATAGTCTTCATTTGGTTTATCATTAAAAAGTCAGTTAATGAACCTTACTCCTTATTGAATTTACTCACCATTTTCCATTCCATTTAATAACTTGGATGGCTTTGGAATGGCTGAAAATGAAAAATAATAGTTAACATATGAAAAACAAAAGGGATACTAAACCAAAACTTAGTTTGTGCCGGTCACATATAAAGGGTTTTTCGACCAGAGTGTCAGAACTTTAAAATGAGGTACAATGATAATTACAAGCGATAATCTAGTAATTTTTGTTTTATCTTGAAGAACCAATAATGGCATTATGTTCTGAATAAAATTACGCTCAAATGTCGCCTATGGGTTCTTAAGATGGAATACAATCTGGAGACCCAATTTTCTATTACTCTTTTACGCATATCACGTGGTATGGTGCCCTCGCGCCAATGGTGTCCTAAATGTTTCGTTTAACTCTTGTATACACACCAATATTTTACCTTGTTGTTACACATCCAGGGTGCCCGGGTGTCCACCACTAGTTTTTCTTAATTCCTGAGTTTGCATATGAATGGAATCAATTGGAATCAATTTACTTTATTAAATAAACATCAATAATCATAATAATTAAAACACTTGGTATTGCTTTCACAATATATTCAAAGTATTCTCTGACATGATATGATATTCTCTTAAAAATAATAAGAACACCGAAATAATTAGAATTCGAAATATTTAGAAAATCCACGTATACCGACACAACTATTCACGCAAGTTCAAATCAGTCATGGAATGTAAAAATGTCAACTTTTTATAGCATGACCCACATACTTCTAACGATTCCACTTAAAAAATGCAGCTATGAAAATGAACTTAATATTATCAAAAATTTCGCAAATAATAATGGATATCAACACAACACTATGGATAAAATGATGAAAACAAGGTTAAGAAAAATATCAAAAATTTTTATGCAGCAACATCCGAAAAAAAATCAAAAAAATGGCATGTTATAAATAATATTCATAAATTAAATACCAGAGTCACAAATCATTTAAAGAAAGAAAGTATTAATATTATATCTGTTAATAAGAATAATCCTACATCGATGCTAAATAATAACAAAGAAAGAGCAAAGTTTTGGGCCAAATCTGGAGTATACGAAATAAAATGTAATATGTGTGAATATATATATATATATATATATATATATATATATATATATATATATATATATATATATATATATATATATACCTTCAACATGGTATTTCAGTATGTTGAAATATGACAGTACAACCTCAAACACGGCCCTCATTCCCCGGAGGCCAAGGGGCAACTACCTACGGCAGCGGGAAGACCTGCCCCAAGGCAGAGGGTGCTAAGAATCACCGGGTTAGATTAGGCTGCCATTGGACTTTTGACATTGCAACGTTAAATATACGGACTATGAAAACAGAGGCCCGATTGCAAGAACTGTTAATCGAACTTGACAACATACATTGGGATATTATTGGGCTCTGTGAAACACGAAGGAAGGGTGAAGAGTTAATCAAACTGGAACCAACTGGACACGTACTCTACACTCGAGGCACGGAAAATGGCCGATGTGGCGGAATAGGATTCCTCATCAATCGAAAGCTGAAGGACAGTGTGGTAAAATTTGAAAGTACATCCGACCGATTAGCCCAATGCGTCATTCAGCTGAATAAAAAGTTTAGGCTTCAAATCGTCCAAGCTTATGCACCAACTATAAGCCATAAAGATGAGGAAATTGAGGAATTTTATGATGATGTGGCCCGGCCCAGCTTTTATACAAGGAGAAATGTAGGTACAAAATCCTGATGGGTGATTTTAATGCCAGAATTGGAACAACAAGAACAGACGAAAATGCAACTGGCCCATATGGAACTGGTGAGCGAGACAATAGAGGTGACAGATTAGTTGATTTTGCTGAAGGACAAGAATTACATCATATTATGAATTCATTCTATAAGAAAAATATCAG
This sequence comes from Cosmopolites sordidus, assembly GCA_031761425.1. Classification (NCBI taxonomy): domain Eukaryota; kingdom Metazoa; phylum Arthropoda; class Insecta; order Coleoptera; family Curculionidae; genus Cosmopolites; species Cosmopolites sordidus. The sequence continues at coordinate 197,620 of JARFXV010001905.1, read as the reverse complement.
CAGAAAATGGACATGGAAAAGTCCATCTGGGCTCACAAACGAAATTGACTACATCATGACCAACGATAAAACAATATTTACCAATTGTACTGTCCTTAACAATTTTAATGTTGGAAGTGACCACCGAATTGTACGAGCAAGGGTTCGGATTGCCAGTCGAAAAGAGCGCGAAAAAATGGTAAGATCAAAGAAGGGCAAGGTGGATTCTGGAAAACTGCTGGAGAGAGAAAGCGATTTTGAGATTGCTTTGTCAAACCGGTTTGCTGCGTTACAAGATCCAGAGGAGGTGGAAATATCAGTTCAATATGAAGAAATCGCCAACAATGTACTTCAAACGGCTGCTTCAATAGCACCAGAGGAAAAATGTCTCAAACAAACAAAAATCTCCAGTGAGACCATTGATTTAATGAAGAAACGGCGAGCAATGAGAAATGCAGGTAGTCCTTTTGGCAGGGTCGAGTACACTGAGCTCTGCAAAACTATAAGAAAACGTATCAGAGAGGACACGCGCCGATTCAATATGCAGCTAGTGCAAAAAACCCTGGAAGAAAACAAAGGAATTAACAAAGCTAAACAGAAGCTGAGAAACAAAAGAACGCAAATATATGCTTTAAAGCGCGAGGATGGCACAGTGTGCAGGACGCGTACCCAAATGTTAGAGATTGTCAGAAGGTTTTATTCCCAGTTATATGAAGATCAGAGCCAGTCAGGGACAGCAATAACCACGAAAAAACAATATATAATACCAGATATCCTAGTGGAGGAAGTAACAAATGCTATAGAATTGATGAAGAACGGCAAGGCTCCAGGAAAGGATAGTGTAACTGTCGAAATGCTAAAAGCTGGTGGTCGGACGTTACATAAAACACTGGCAAAATTATACTCAAAATGCCTCAAAGAACAAAAAGTACCTGACTTATGGAAAAATGCAGAAGTGATCCTTTTACTTAAAAAAGGAGCACAGGAAGATTTAAAGAACTACCGTCCAATAAGCCTCCTATCAGTGATGTACAAAGTTTTCACTAAGATAATTTCTAAAAGAATATTAAAAAAAACTGAATGACGTACAACCAAGAGAACAAGCAGGATTCAGAAGTGGATTCAGTACAATGGATCACATCCAGGTTGTACAGCAGGTCATAGAAAGGCACAACGAATACACCATGCCACTGTGCTTGGCTTTTATCGACTACGAAAAAGCATTTGATTCCATCTCAAAGCATGCGATAATGGATGCACTGCTTAGCCAAGGTGTAGAGGGAGCCTATGTAAACCTATTAGAATCGATATATGATGGAGCTACAGCCACAATTCACCTTGATGATCTTGAAGTGGGAATTAATATAGAACGAGGTGTACGGCAGGGTGACGCAATATCGCCTATTCTTTTCTCGGCTGGCCTTGAAGAAGTATTCCGTAAACTGGATTGGGAACAGGATGGGGTAAAGATCAATGGTGCAAACTTAAACCATCTTAGATTTGCAGATGATATTATTCTCATTTCACAAGACCCAGAGGAGCTGCAAAGACGCATACAAGAACTGCAAAGGGCTGGCGAACCATTTGGCTTGAAAATAAACCTGAAAAAGAGTCAGGTTATGTTCAATAACTTCGCTCAGGACAGAAGAATTTCAGTTTTAGGAAGGGATTTAGAGATTGTGGACAGCTTTGTATATCTTGGGCAGAGGATTTCCATGGAGGGGAATACCGCCCGGGAGGTGGAACGGCGTGTTAAATGTGGCTGGCAGGCATTTGGTATGCTCAACATAGTGTTTAAGAGCAGACTCCCACTTTGCCTGAAAAGAAAAGTATCCGATCAGTGCGTTCTACCCGTTATGACATACGGAAGTGAAACCTGGACACTCACATCGCAATCAATTCAAAAACTTCGGGTGGCACAGAGGGGAATGGAAAGATGTATGCTTGGCATTACAAGACGAGACAGAAAGTCCTGCGCATGGATCAGGGAACAAACAAAAGTCTGTGACATCATTGGAAGAGTAAAACAGTTGAAATGGAGATGGGCAGGCCATATAGCGAGGCGATGGGACGACAGATGGACCAGGGCAATCCTGGAGTGGATACCGCTTGATGGCAAACGTCCGCGAAGAAGACCGAAAGCACGATGGACTGATGACATCGTTAAGTATATTGGACCCGAGTGGCAGAGGAAACCCAGGACCGTGAAGGTTGGAAGCATGCTGAAGAGGCCTTCATCCTGCAGTGGATCGATACGGGCTGATGATGATGATGATGATGATATATATATATATATATATATATATATATATATATATATATATATATATATATATATATATATATATATATATATATATATATACATATATATATATATATATATATATATATATATATATATATATATATATATATATATATATATATCACATAAAGTGTCATAAATTTAACGAGAGAATATAAATCCAGCTCCATTAACAGCACTTTGAAACTTTAGTTTAGTTTATTTTGAGAATGGTCGCGAGACTGAAACATGCCAGAGAATATTTTCAATATATTGTGAAACAAATACCAAGTGTTTTAATTGTTATCATTGTTAGTATATTTTACCAAGTGTCAACCGCGCAATGAAACATCTACAGAAATTATCTTGCCCAGGGGTCTTCAACCCGTGGCCTGCCTTTCGTTTTTTCATGACCCGCAATTAAACGAACAAACTAAATAATAAGTTATCCAGAACTGAAAAAAAAACGATTTACAAAAAATAGTCTAGGATTAAAAGTCTAAGCAAGTAGTCTAAGTCTCATGTCTTTTGGGCGGTAGGGGTGTAAAAAAACAAATTCTTTCGAAAATTATTTCGTGAGCGATATAGGAGCTATGTAATGGAGCTATGCATGTATGTAGAGTGAAAATCATTGATGAGTCGCGAGTTTTTCATGAAAAGTTGACAACTTGTATTTATTTATAAACATTCGAGAAAAGCATGTGTGTTTGGTATGTTGAGAGAAGGTTGCTGTTATAAAAGAATACAATTTAAAAAGACATTATGAGACAAAGGATATTGCAAAATTTGATGGAATTGAAAATCAAATACGGGCTGATAAAGTAAAAATCTTGAAGATACAACTACAGCTGCAACAATATACATTTCAGAGACCAAATATAGAGAGCGAAGATTGCGTAAAGGTAAGCCATTTTATCACATTAATGGGCGGTACTATACCTACAGTTTAAGCTCTATTCAAAGTTAACTGATATTTTGTTCATAGGCATCATAACAGATGGGGCACCAGCTATGGTTGGTAAAAATTATGGATTTAGAGCCTTAATAAAAAAAGGCAGACTGACTTAAATTTACAACCAGAAAAGGTTGTCTTTTTTGGTTGTGAACTCTTAAACTTAAAGAGATTTACCACTAAATATCAAATTACCTTTTTTTTAACCTCTCGACGCATGGAACTGCTCGACGTATGGAACTGCTCGACGCATCAGGAGATGATTTAATCTGATTAGAATCTGAATTAGATACTCTTGATAATGGCTTTAAGATGGAAGTCGAAACGTCGAGATTTTACAAATCTAAAACGCGGTTCTACCTGAGAACCTAATAAAAACCGAACCTTTCCGAACATGTTGTATAATGACTGTGTATAATTGTTTATCGATGTAGAATTAACCACATCATAGAAGAAGAATTATCTAGATGTGAATTTGCAAAGTAAATATTATTTCCTAATTACATTTTCTTGGGTTTTTTTTTGCTTTTATCATATTGAATCGCGACTGAATCGTGCACAAAGTGATACATATTTGAAACGTCTACGTGGGGGCTACGATGAAGAATCAGAGTTCGAAGACGACGACTGGCTGTCGGGTGAGACCTTAGTCGATCAGATGTGGGAACTGCAGACGAGACATCCGGAGAAGGAAAGAGTGATGCTGAGTCCGATGAGAACGAGAGTCAAGAGGCAGATATAGAAAATGTGAAATGCGTACTTACCGAAAGACAAAACAGTTTGGAGTAAGACTCCGCTTCAAGTACATCTAACTCCTTCTCTCAATGTTATACGCCAAAGGAGTGGCTCACATAGGCCTACAGAAACTTTATCAATAGGAAATATTTTCAAAAGAATTATTACAGTCGAAATAGTAGACTAACGAAGTATATCATAATTATAACGCGAATAATTCGGATTAACAGCGATTGCTGATGGCAATAACTATATAAAAAATGTATGCATTTATTGAGGTTTTGATTTATTCTGGGGTTAATGATTCAAATGTTGAGCATACAAGTCAAATATGGAAAAGTACTTCATATCTTCTTTGCCGCGCGTCGATGCATATTTGATCCTTTCTGAGGCCACACAAAGTTTAGGCAATATATACCTTCGAAGGCAGCAGTACGAGATCAAAATTTGGTGGATTTGCGATGCTGAGATGTAGCATACCCTCTGCATGGGCTTATTTACTCAGGAAAAACTGGAAATGTTCGTGAAGAAAATCAAGGAGAAAGGGTTGTAAAAGAATTTGCAGCATCATTCAATAGAAATGGCAGAAATATTACCATGGATAATTATTTAACTAACTTACCTCTTGCTAAACACTTAAAGCCAAGGAAATTAACTATTGTTGGTAACTTTGAGAACAAATAGGTCTTACATTCCAAACAAATGGCTTCCCATAAATCTAGAGAAGAATATTCTACTCTCTTTGGTTTTCACGAACATGTTGTCCCCTGCTCGTACGTGGCAAAGAAAAACAAAGCTGTAATTTTACAATCTACAATGCACTCTGATACTGCAATAAATGATGCTGAAAAGAAAAAGCCTTACATGATCACTTATTATAATAAATAAAAAACTGGCGTATATACAAGGGATCAAATGGTAAGCCATACACCATACACAGGCGCACTGAGAGATGGCCGCTTGCTACATTTTTCATTATCTTAAACGTAGGCGGTCTTGCTTCATATATAATTTATTATAAGAACAAAATGATCCAAAAGAAAACTAATAAGTGGGGTACTTTCTTGCGTCAACTGAGTAAGGAACTGGCAAAACCTTTTATTGGACATCGTTTTATGAATGGCCAAATAGTACGCAACTACAATATATACAATTGTCATTTAGAGCGAGATCGGGCTACAGCTTGCTACTTTCAGGAGAGATATGTCGATTGTAATGGGGAGCGATTGCAACATTTGTTTCTACGCGACCTCTATTAGCGAGTAACGGTAGCTCTTAGTGGCAAACGAATCTTCATCGGATATTGTTTTACCGACCAAACTTACAGCTTAAAAAGTACGTGCATGCATCGTCAGTAGATGACAATTTGACATAACTAAATTATCGTAAAAAAAATATACCGCACTATTATATTAAAATTATAACACTATTACGATAGTTCAATAGTGATTTTCAAAGCAACCTACATGTATGTGAAGTGATCAAATTTACGATATAACTAAGTCTTCAATACCGTAAGACCACAGTGGCGTAAAAGTAACAAAACAAGGAGGTAATAATATATAATTATATATAAATATATATAAATAAGATGATATAGTAATTATATATAAATAAGATGATATAGTAATTATATATAGATATAATATAGATGAAACAAGCGTTACAACAAGTTAGAAAGCTAGCAAATTAATTGCTGTTAAAGGCACCAAACAGGCCTGTAGCATTACTTCACAAGAACGATGTACCCCAGTAGCTGTATGATTGGCTGCTAACGCAATAGGGAGCGCTGTATCAGCCTTTTTTGTTTTTTCCACAAAATAATTTTCAGTCTCACTTTGTAAGAGATGGTCTTCCTGGCCGTGATGGTTGACAAGATAAAGATTTTTTACTATTTATAAGGCACTTTTTAGTATTTTTTTTATTCTTAGTAGTAGTAGGCTTAGCAGAATTTGCTAAGCCTACTAAAGAATATCCTGTTGTGGTTATTATTAACCACATATTAACATACCAGTTATTCAATATTGCAAAGAAAACTTAATGCCTATATTATCATTTCCTCCACATATATCGCACAAAGTACAACTATTTGATAGGACAGTTTTCGGATATTTTAAAACTAAATTTAATATTTCCGCAGATTATTAGATGAAAAATCATACAGGGCGTATGACCATTTATAATTTACCAGCGGTTGTTAAAGAAGCTATAACTTTTGCTGTAGAACCAATTAGCATTACTTAAAGGTTTGCATGCACGGGGATATGACAATTTAACAAAGATATTTTTTCAGATGTTAATTTTGCTCCGGCTAGTGTCACCGACCAACCTATCCGAGAAGTCACCCCTAAGCAATCTGATCAGCAAGAGACTGTATCTGCAGAACTGATTAACAGTGCATTCCCTTCAGCACCTTCAACATCATTTTAGACTTTGCCACAGACGTCGGTTCAACCAACACCAAGCTTCACTCTTCATAGATCGCCACGTAGGTCTTCCCTTTCAGATCTAGCACCACCTTGAGTGAAATTTAAGACTGAGAGATCTAAAGGAAGAAGTGAAATATATACAGACTCACCAGAAAAAGAAGAATTAGAAGCAAAGAAAAGAAACATTAATGAGAAAAAGATCCCAAAATTAAGACTGACATAAATGGGCACAAACATTATCCATTTTTGTGTGTTTAAATTGTTTGCGAAAGAACTGGCACTGTTTTTGATTGTTTAATGTGCTTTTAACATAAACTATTGATAAGTTCCCGTTTCATTTTTAGTTTATTGTTTTTATTATGATATGATACTGACTTTTATTAACTCTGTAACTGACCCTCATTACTATTACAATGGACACACTTGGTGTAAGAATTGTAACACTATCCCTTGATCTCAATAAGTGGCATTTCCTGGAATATTATTTATTTTTTTGTTCCATTTCATATGTTATTATATAAATGGATTTATATAAGTTACTTAAATTGTGACCAAATAATATTCTGCTGTGATTGTTCATTAAAATGTTATAAAAGATTGAATTTTTTTGTTACTATTAACATACTCTGCTCTACTAGTAGGAAAAAAATTCAAATTCTTGTCGTGCTTGTTATAAAGAAACGATCAAAAAACGCAGTAAAACGTGAAAATGTTGTTCCGTTTGTGAAAAGTCTATCTAGGAAGAAAACTGTATCGACAATTAAATATATTTATTGCGCTAAATAAAGGTAAATATATTCTAATTTACCTTGAAAAATATTGTAATTGTTTATTTATTAACTACTGTTAACTCAATGAAATATTTATCAATGTTATTAATTCACTCCTGAGTCAAAACATCATTTTTCATCTAGTGGGTACCCGGTTGTGCCCGTGAAGCAGATGGATTTTAACGTCATTTAGTTTAAGTTCAAAAAATTTGAAAAAAATTACCAGTGTGTTTTTAACTTCTAAAAGAGTTAAATAATGGGGATTTGAAAGCTCAGGTCGAGATTTCAATTTTTATTCAAGTTATAAGCAAATATATGACGAGGTGAGCTCCCGGGTACCCGGGTGTGTACATAAGGGTTAAGGTCAAACATTGTTCGGTGTTTATTTTCATAAACCAGAGATTTAATATAGCCCCACAAAAAATTATCAAGGGCGTATGCTTGCATGATCTAGGCGTCCAATTAACAGGGCCATTTGGCGAAATGAAGCGTCCAGTAAACTTTTTTCGCAATAAATCGATTGTATGGTGATGGATGATAAGTCGTACCGTCTTCTTAAAAGAAAACATTGTTTATATTTATATTTACTACTTCAGACCAAATATATTCTGTTAAGATTAAGAGTAAAACGATTTCCATCATTGCCTTCATGAAAATAAGGTCCTATTACTCCTTCAGCTCAAAAACCGTATCAAACCTAACACAGAAACAATTATATTTTTGTCAAATTCAGTATTATTTCTCAACATAGTCTCTTTGTAATTCTATACCCTTTTCCCAGCGATGCTTCCATCTCTTTAATCCGTCTAAATAGTAAATCATATTTTGTTTTGCAAAATAGTCGTTTACGAATGTAATGGCCTCCTGATTCGATGAAAATCTCTGTTCTCCCAACGAAACTTTAAGCCTGCGAAAGAAAAAAGTTACTGGAGGCCAGATCTGGTGAATAGAGTGGGTGAGCAATCAATTCGAAACTCAATTCGTGAGTTTTTGTCATGGCGACCATTGAAGTGTGAGACGGTGCGTTATCTTGTTGGAAGAAAACCTTCTTTTTCTTCAAATGTGGCCGTTTTTCCGCAATTTCTCCCTTCCGCTTGTCAAGTTATCCTTATTCTTCCGTTAAACTAGTCGATTAACATAACTCCATTACTATCCCAAAAAACAGTCGACATCACTTTCCCGACCGATGGAACAGCCTTGGCTTTTTTTAGTAGGCTATTCTCCCTTCGCAATATGCTGTTTCGACTATGTCTTAGGTGTTAGGAGTGTAGTGGTGTATCCGAGATTAATCTACAGTTATTAATCCACGCCAAAACACCCATTTATTTTGTGACGCACTTTGTTAGTGCGTAGAAAGAAAAACAAAATAAAGGAAAAAAACATTGTTATAAATTAAAAAGGGGTTGTAACTGACAATGATGTTTACTACAGTACACAGTCGATCAGTGGGTACAAGCCAGAGCGGACTGTTAAGCGTGCGTGCAGATTATACCTGTTTAGCTCAGATAAACGGAGAGTAGTGGTGGGTTATAAGCGCTAATGGCCTTGCCACGGAATAGGCCAGGAAATTCCCATGGAGTTCGCTCTAGTCCACCCTATTCACCGCTACAACAGCGAAATTTATGATAAGCCTAATACCTATAGCACTACGTAAATTATCAACACAAATCCTATAAATAACATTGGTGTTCAGCTACGTCGCCACCGCGACCCCCAGAATAAAAAGCAAAAAAAAGTAAAGGATCCACGTTAAGCGCCATAAATTAAATAAACGTAAAAGCAAAATAAAAATAAGGCTCACATAAAATGTCTTTCATAGCAAAAAGATTGGACTCTTTAGCATCAAAGATAAATGCAAAAAAACAAGGTAATATAAGGTAATAAAAAAAATAAAGACGAGAAAATAGAAAAACGTGGTTTCGGAGTCAGGCTTCCCACAAGAGTGGTAAGGGAAGTGGAGCGGTACGGCTCCAAGGACTCTAAATTTACTATATAAGGACTCTAAATTTAGCCCCATCCAAGAAACTTAAATTTGATCCCATTTGAGAATAGGTAAGGCAGCAGCTGCATATAATGCGTTTCAAAATATACCGATCAGCTACAATAAACTCTTAAAAACCGCTGCCGTAAGAAAACTCGGCATTATTTACATCAGAATTAGCCTCCGGAGAATATTATCTCAAATGGGTTTTGCATATCGGACCATTAATATTAATGGAATTACAGTGATTGCGATCATGGCAGTAGATTCAGAATGGGTAGATACATCAAGAAAATGCCAAACCAAAGCCCCAGCGAACAAGAGAAAAATAATATAATCTTACATGCTGATTCCGAAGATGGATGGGTTCCAAATTGTTTACGGTTGTCCGTAAACAGAAGTTTTTGAAGATTGGTTTATAAATAGCCTTTTGCCCAATGTGCCCAAGGAAAGCGTAATTGTAATGGACAATGCTGGTTCATAGCATTCATAGTTCATCATAGCCGCCAAAAAAATAAAGTTCCTAATGCAACTAACACTAAATTGGAAATTAACAACTATATGATAAAGAGCGATATATATATATATATATATATATATATATATATATATATATATATATATATATATATATATATATATATATATATATATATATATATATTTAATATTAAAAAGGAATATGTATGTGATACGATTGCTGCCGATATGGAACATACGGTTTTGTCTTCCCCCGTATTACTGTATTTTTAATCCAATTAAGCATATGTGTCATGTATTCCAGGTAAAATTCAATATTAGAGCAGAAAACATTTCTCCGACTCTAAGTGCAAATGCTGCAGACATTAATTATGAAGGTTGTAGATAGTATTCCCAAAGAAAGTTGGATAAATTTGATTAACCATGTTATTAAAATAGAATATTCGTATGTATCATTTACTAATAATACAAAACCACTTATTATTAATGTAGATCAAAGTGACAGTGAGAGCGAAACCAAATTAAATGTCTAATTTAATTTAAGTTATAATTTTTATTGTATTCATAGATAAATTTATTTATTTTTATTGTACTAATAAATTGAAAATACACAAACAAACAATGTTTTAGTCATACATAATAATGATAATAATTTAATCATAATTTAACAATATTTTATTTTTCCCAAAATTATACAAAAGTTAAACCACTCCGGGTCTGGCGCCTTTTAAGAAACTAGGAATATTTTTATTGAGATTTATTGGGGCAATTAACATATTGCCGAAGGCCAACGCAATATCTTGAAACGGACTATATCTGAAACGCTGTACCTTTTATGACCCTTTCATATAGATTGAGTATTCATATAGATTGAGTGACAGTTTAGTGTTATCCTTTTTATACCTGAGAGCTAAATTTAGCTATTTCTAATTCCAAACTGGCAAATATTGAAGAGTGGTCAGTCTAAACAGACAAGCCAAACAGTAATTCGTGCGCTCGTTTATACTTTCTGTTGTGATTCTTCCGTGAAAATGAAGTGTAGTGTAGAAATGAGAGCATCTTTCAAGATGCAAAAGTCAAGACCAAAAAAGAGGAAGAATGTTTTTAATTCAAAAACAGCTGAGATGGACCAAAGTAGCTTAAGTGCATCTGCGAAAAAATTAAAAATGCACCAAGAGACCTTAATTTCATGTGATTCCAATTTGGTGCGCCTAATGCGCATTCATATGTCGAAAACGAGGATGAAGAGCGCGTCACGATCTCCGATCAAAGAGAGCATGAGTTGAAAAAAAACTATGTGTAAAGCTGGCTCCACACCAATAAAATTTTGCGTATGTGTTGAATTTATTGGAATAATTGCGGCGACAATATTTGTGTGTGACTTTGTGTGCCAGAGCGTTTACATTGCCGCACAGGCACATCACATTCAACAGATACAGCCCGCACAATGCAAATTTGTATTAATGTGGACCCAGCTTGATCAATCTCAAATTTTTACGTAAGCTTTATAAATATATTTTTAGGAACTAATCGAAGGTTATGTCTTGTCAATAAATATTTTCCATTTTATAATACAATTTAAGGCCAGAATTTTCTTCGAAAATCATTTTGAGATTCTACCATTTTGTTAAAAATTAATATTTTGCTTATTCCTTCAAATAAATACTAGATAATACCTTATATTAACGAAATCTTTGTTGTTTTTTTATTTTTGATGATCCAATCCAGAGATATCGTACTCACCGTAAAACGAGTTTTTTTAGAAGATCTGGAGATCGACTACAGCAGCTTTAAAAAAAATCATTATTTTAAAACCAAAAAATATCAAAATAAAGTTAAAAGTTACCATAATATGTAAATCTCACCTAATCCGGGGACTTACCACACGCTATGTGTGAAAGAGTAATTGAAAATTAGGTCTCCAGAATACATAATATATTATGTGTTCTTCAAAAAAATATTAACGAACTATCACTTATAATTATCGTTGTGTCTCATTTTCAAGTTCTGACTCTATTATTGGGCAATTCTTATTTCTAAATTCATACACATTTCTTATTTTTTAATAAATCATCTTTGTTGGTTTTATAATCACCCATTTCTATGCCCAACCTTGTATAGAGTAATTATTTACCAACCCAGTAACAGAATGCATGTTCGTCAGATTAATAATACAGGTTTATACATTCCGACTGCATTCAAAAACGTTCCATTTTCTTATTTTGTTTCGGCCATCATTTTTATTAGCCTCGTCCACGTATGTCACGAAGATAATTCCCGGACGCGTTGTCGACGTCAGCGGGAAAATCTCACCTAATCCAGGGACTTACCAAACAGCTGGATCGTGCCGTCCGTTTCGCCGAGCGCATTCTTCGCTATGCATTTGTATTTTCCGTAGTCCGATTGGGTTACCCGTTCGATTTTCAGTTTCATGTATGTTTTGTAGTTGTGTGACTTTTGTACAGGTTCATAACGGCCATCTGGAAGACAAAAGAACAATATATATATATATATATATATATATATATATATATATATATATATATATATATATATATATATATATATATATATATATATATATATATTCACTATTTGAAGGAATACAGATTCGAATTTTTGCAGTCATCCTGAACTTAAAACTCAGCTTATTACGAATTCACAAACAGGGTCAATTTTCGATTAGAGATATTGTAGGGTTCACAAATTCTTGATCGCTACAGGGTAGCATTCGTAAATTGCTGATCACCACTGGTAGGTTTATTTCGGACAAATTCTTAACTGAACGAGCTCCGGTATCGTTTTGGACAAGGCAAGACAGTCTAAGTCCAAATATTAGGTGAGCGGACGTTTTCGCGCCTTACCCTTCCGACCGAGGTACGTAGGTTTGCTGGCCAAGTCACGCTTGGGTTGATTTTTCTGATATTCTTATAGAGGGTTTTACGACCCGGCAGCAGAGAATCCGATCAACAGATATCAGGCCATTGAACGACCACCTACTACAGAGCCCGACCATCGTGGAAACCTTACACTTTTTTGGGGCCACGTGGCAGAGTAACCGGTTGGTCAGATCGAGATTATTTCAGGACCCCCGCATAGGGATACCGGACTGCCTGCAGTCGTACTCAGTGTTTTTGGACACCCAGTACCTTGACAGGCAAGGATAGACAACATCAGGAAATAAGGCCAGATAAACACTTTTTTTATTATATTTTCATGTACCGTTAAGAATTGCAATTACCAGTTATTTTTCACAAATACATTAATACCATAATTTCTTATACTGATAATAGTCACGTTATCATCTTATATTTTGTATCTATTTGCCGTCTGACCATTCTTGGTGACCCTAGCGTTATATATATAGTATATATAGTATATATATATATATATATATATATATATATATATATATATATATATATATATATATATATATCTTTTTACTATTGTCAGAATAGAGGAAATACCCCCTAATTTGTAAGTATAGGGACCTAGAGACCAGCTGGTGTAATTCAGAGCTGTTTATTTGATTTTTTGATTTCTTTCACGGTAAGGTTTGAAGAACCACCTTCCCTAAACCTTCCCGTGTCTTTTGTTTGATAGTTCTAGTTATTCCTTTTTTTGTGTGCTTTGTGTCGTTCTTTTTTGAGCGTGCTTTTATAATATATATGTATAAAATCCTAGTAAACCGTTTTATTTAAGATAGATCCCTTCCCGGTTCCAGGGTCTTTTCTGATATATGAAGTAACCGGGTGGCGCTCAACTTTTGTCGTGGCTCCATTCTGACCTGGACCTTCTTCCCGGTGCTCCCGGCGAACAGCTGCCGTCTCTGTGATCTATATATTTTTTATTTTGTTTCAAAAGAGAAAAAATGTCACAATATCGAAAAAAGTTATTAGAAAAAGTTGTTCAGAATATTATTTTAATATTCTGTAATTTTCTGTGTTTATTTAATTTTTTTGCATTTTTATTTTTTTCATTATTTTGGTCTATACAGAAAAATATTAAAAGTTTATTTTTTAATTTAATAATTAGCGTGCCAAGGAAAGTAAAAATTTTCAAATAGTGTCATGTATTCAAGTATTTCAGTAAAATAAATAGCACTTAGAAAGAAATAATTATTTTATTCTTATACGGAAATAATTTTTGGTAATTGATTAAATTTAGGAAAAAGTATTCAACAATAATTTTCATAATACAAATATGATAGTTAATCAAATGTGATCTATCTCGACTAGTCCTCCGTCTATTCATATACATTTTTTGATTCTTTTATGATTCTGTTTAGCTACTCGTCTAAGTTCCGAGATGCTGATTTCTTGACATGCTTGCCTTATTGAAGCACAAAGTTCATCTTGATTTCTGGGCCTTGTTTTATAAACTTTATTTTTGACAATCCCCCAAAAATATAAATCGAGCAGTCAAAAGAACTATTTTTTCATATCCAGAGAATAAAAAAAATGGTTCAACCATTGACAAACAATTCTTGAATTGTGGATAGATGCACCATCTATTTTTTCAATTGTATTTTCGATTTTCAATTGTATTTTCAATTGTATCCCAAAATTCCCCATCGAAGAAGTTAACTAAACGACCAGCATTCAAAGATTCATTAAAAAAAAGATTAGTTATTCGATTTCCTAAAATTCCACTCCATTCCACTTTCTGGGTATTCTTAGCGTTTAAAATTTAGAACTCAGTGAGGATTATCTCTGGGTCAGTATCTGCAGTTTTGAGACGATACAACCTCATTAGTGATGAATGTAGCGTCATCATTAAACATAATCTTCTTCAGGAAATGTTTGTCATTTAAAAAATTACCTTGGGCCCAATAACAGTAGTCTAATATTTTGTTATAATCGCCTTCTTCCAATGTATGTAATGCTAACTTCGGTTTATAGGGCTTGGTTTTATGACGAATGAAATCTCTTCTGATTTTACCCTTGCTAATATTCAGTTGAGACGATAAATCTCGAAGGCTCATGCAAGGATGTGCTCGATTTACCGCCAAAATATAGTCATCCTCAGGATGCGGGTGTATTCGACGAGGTGGACCTTTTTGATGGATTTTAATAACACTGCCAGTTTCATTGAAAAGAGCATTTGCAGCGGCTGCTTTACGATGAGTATGAGAGCACGTTGGGCTACCATTACTGGCTCTACTAGCTCTGCTACTACGAGCAAAATCACCAAACAACCAGATTATTCCAATTTTTTCTCTTAAAGTCAATGGCATTTTAATTCTATGATTACTGACTAGAACTTAACCCTATAAACTCAAATTTTAAGCTGACTGACATTTAACAGTAGTGTCAAATTATTACTTTCCAATTATCAAATTAAAAAATAAACTTGTAATAATTTTGTGTATAGACCAAAATTATCAAAAAATTAAAAATGCGAATTTTGCCACGAGACTCGCTAAGCGGAGTTAAAATAATATTCTGAATAACTTTTCTTTCGATATCTCTAACGCGAAGCACCTATCTGTGAATTCGTGGTAGGCTGAGTTTAATGTTCAGATTTCAGTTGAGCATCTTAAAAAATATGACCCATCAATGTGTATGACTGCAAAAATTAAAATTTGTATTCCTTCAAATAGCGAAAATATGGGGGTGTCTTCATCTTAAATGTAACACACACTGTATATGTATGTATGGACATATGCGACACACTGTCTATATATATATATATATATATATATATATATATATATATATATATATATATATATATATATATATATATATATATATATATATATATATATATATATATATATATATATATCATCATCAGCCCGTGTCGATCCACTGCAACTTCTAAAATACAGGAACATTTTTTATAATTTTATTAATTTTATTTTATCCGAATAATGCAACAAAAAAGGAGCCACAAAACGATTCTTCTTAAAAAAGTAAGTAACGTTAATTAACTTTTATCGACACATTCTTAAATCTCTTATTAGTTGCAATTACAAACTCCAAGATAGTTCCTAGTATCAATAATAATCCGCGGATCTCAAAAATCGAGTGGTACAAGCTAATAAATTGGTAAGAAACAATGTTCCATTTCGACACGTTTAATGCTATCTAAGTCGGTAGTTTCGCGAACATTTTCATTCAACATTTTTTTCTGTTTTGGGGTCGTACTGAACCACACACAGATAAAAAATCATTACTATAAGTTACGTGGATCACTGTAAGAGCGCTGCACGTATGAAAACAGATTTGGATGGTGTGAATGTTTCTACAAGAACGATTCAACGAAGATTATATAAATGATAAAGACCAGCCAAAAAAAACACTATTATCTAAAAAGAATAGAAAAGCCCGATTGGAGTTCGCCATGGAACATGCTCATTGGAACAAGAAGCAGTGGAGGAACATTTTATTTACTGACAAATCGAAGTTTTTATTAATCAGTAGTGATGGAATTAAACACGTTCAACGACCAGATAATAAAAGACTTTAATCTAAATACGTCGTGAAGACTGTGAAGCATGTTGAAGGGAACCTTGAAATACGGGGTTGCTTCTCATTGGAGGTATTGGTGTAATCTAGAGAATCATCAGCATTATGGATAGATTTGTTTATGCTGATATTTTAGAAAATGTTAGGCTACCCTTTGCTAAGTGGAATATGCCTCTAAAGTGGGTTTATCAGCACGATAATGACCTGTTTGTTATGATTAAGGTAAATTAGATGTATAAGGAGGAACGATAGAAGATTTTCTTATCAAGATAGGCCTAAGGCAAGGAGATCAGCTATCGACATTATTTTTCAACATGGTTTTAAATTGATTATTAGAAAGGGTCAGTTGAACAGAGAAGAACACATACTTTACAGAAGTCATCAATTAGTAGGTTATGCGGACGATATCTCGATAATTGCGAGATGTGAGAAAGAATTGAAAGAAGTAACAAGAAAGCTAGTGGAGGCAGCGTATAAGTTTGGTCTAAAAAATCAATCAAAATAAAAACAAACTAATCAGAGTAGAAGGAACACAAAGAAAGGTCCCAAAAGTAGAAATTGATACAGAATTAGAAAGAATGATTTTTAAAAGCGTGGAAGAATTTATCTATAGGGTTTTTCAATTGGGACGGATCAATGTTGGTAGCCTGTGGCGGCCATGTGTTTGGCGGCCATGTGGTTTATTATTCAGTCACTGATGCCAAATCACCATGACAAGTTACACGGTTGAGCTGCACATCCAAATGATAAAACTTTATTATCAAAATGAGTGTTCGTTAGTGCAAACACTGCGCGCGTTGCGCCCATTTTACGGAAGACGCAGTGGCCCTTCAAAGTCGACTCTCCAAAGTTTGGTGACCAAATTCGAGACGACCGATTCGGTAAACAATCAGCTAACACCCGTACGTCAAAAGAACGCCAGATCGGCCGAGAACATCACCTAGGTCTGTGACAGTGTGCAGAAGAACCCGAGGCAGTCAATTCCTCTCCGTGCACAAGAACTCGACCTCGACTTCAACTTGGCGAATTTTGTGTCGGAACTTGGGCCTGCACCCGTACAAGATCCAACTGATCCAGGTGCTCAAAGTTAATGACCATAGACAACGCCGTCTGTTCGCTGACTGGACTTCGGAGCGTTTGGAAGAGGACAATTTTGCCCGAAAAATTATCTTTAGCGACAAAGCGCACTTTTCGATGAATGGTTATGTTAACAAACATAATTGCCGTATATGGGACGACGCCAATCCACACGAGATTTACCAAGTATCAATGCATCCACAAAAAGTTACTGTTTAGTGCGGATTTTGGGCCGGTGGCGTCATTGGCCCGTACTTTTTCGAAAATGACGTTGGTGAGGCCATCACCGTCAACGGCGAGCACTACAGAACGATGATAACCGATTTCTTTTGGATCAAATTGAACGATATAGCGCTACGTGCCACACAGCAGACGCCGCGATGGACAATCTGCATGAACCATTTGAGGGTATGATTATCTCTCGCAGAGGTGTCGTGAATTGGCCACCAAGATCTTGCGATTTGACCCCGCTAGACTTTTTCTTATGCGGTTTTCTAAAGTCGCAAGTTTATACCAATAAGTCGCAATCAAACGATGCCCTTAAAATCAACATAACCTATGCCATCACTCAAATTCAGCCGGATCTATACAATAGAGTAATTGAAAATTGGAATCCCAGTGGCGCGAATCTGCGCCACTGGGAGAAACCGGGGCGGACATTTAAACAATGTTATATTTCACATATAATGGCATACAAAAAAATTCGTTAATACCCCACACACAACTTGTTTTATTCCATTTCAACATCAACCTGCACTTATAGAAAAATCCTATATTTAGGTGTGTGGATAGCAAGCAAGTGTGAAAAAGTGAAGAAGCTAGACCTAAAATTAATTAAAGCTAAGAGATATGCAGAAGCTTCGAATCGCCTAATAAGATCGAAATTCATATCCAGAACTGCCTAATTAAGATTGTACAAGACAGTGTTAAGACCAATTGCGTTACACGGATGTGAGACATGGATAGTAAATAAAAAAGAAGAAGAGAAACGGTTAAGATGGGAAGGTAGAACAATCAGAAGGATAACAAGAGGAAATAAAGTCGATGGCTTGTATGCGAGAAGAACGAATGAGGAAATGTATGATATTTTTAAAGAGCCAAGGGTAAACAGGATAGTAAAATTGAGAAGATTGCAGTGGCCTGGCCACATGCCACAAGACCACAAAGCGAAAGAAAGCAAGGAAAACCAAGGCCACGGTGGAGAGAGACTGTTATGGGAGATCTGAAAGACAATAATATAAAGGAACGGAAGACAATGGAAAGGGAGAGGAAAACATGGAAAATTATCACACAGATGTGAGGTCTGTAATATGATTATATATCTATATATATTTACAGGTTCGATCATTTTTGGTCTAAATGTTCCAAATTGCAATGTGACTATGTTAAAAAAAATCTCAAAAATGTCTTAACCATTATTTCTAATTCGATACAAGTAATTTCTCCTACCTAATCTTTGAAAGAACGAAAGAGAAAAAAAACCCATAAATAAAATGTATTATTTTTTTATATAAATATATCATAACGAGGATTTTCTTTGAAACTGGTCCGTTACAACTGACTTGCTTTTCTAACAAATGGAACAAGATCCTCGCCTTCTTATATTTCACACGTTTTACACGAAACGGCTGCTTAACCTGTTAAAAATATTTTATAACCTCTTATTTTCCTTTTCCTTTTCACATGCCGTCCTGAAAAATATGCCAGAGAAACTGGATGAGGTTCTCAGTAGATTTATTTGCGTCTAACTTTAGCCTTGCCGAAAAAGTTCGGTCAAACAATTTTTGTAACGGTCGAGAGGATATAAGATTATTCACTCAGACTTTGGTCTGTTCAGGATTTCTATTTTATCTACGGACAATAAAAAGTAGAAACACATAAAAAGAAGTTTTAGCCTGAAAATATTTTTCTTCTCTAATTTTATTGCTCAATAAGGTTTTTGCCCAACGATGATGAGTTGTATTATTAAGAAGTACGCTATAAATACTCATCAACAACATAAGTTTAACAGCTGGCTTAGACCGACTTTATCGAGGCATGCAAGTTGAAACATGTATTGGGTATATTCTTGAACTTTACATATAAGAACAAATTAATAGAGCACTCTTGAACCAGCAGATTGTTATATATTTTGCTAACAGATAGTTTAAATAGAATATTAAGTGTATTTTTAAACAATTTATGCATTCACATTTTTGTCTTTATTTATATTAATTTATTTGTAAATATTTCAGTATTTAAGTTATAATATTGTCATCATAATAATGCCTCGCATGTGCCAAAGTAATCCAAACATTTTTTGTTATATGTGTGGCATTTTTCTATGAAAGAAAATAGTGAAAAATCAACTCCACGAATTTGTCAGGCATGCGAACTTTACTTTGTTATCGTAGTTAAAAATCAAAATAAACCTTCGGTTCCGCATGTGATATGCTCGGTTTGCGGGAATGGCTGTCTGTCTGGTCGTGGATCAAGTTTACTTTTCGCAACATCAATGTTATTGAAAGAAGAGATTTTAATATTATTCACTCAGACTTTGGTCTGTTCAGGATTTCTATTTAATCAAGGGGCCATAGCCAAGAGCCATGTTGAAAATTAATGTTTCTGCATGAATAACACTGCAGTGCTCAATACCCCTATAAAAAGAAAATATCATCACACTGGTACAATATCACCTCAAAGACCTCAACCACACGATGAACATCAACCAGTGTCCCTTCATCGACTTTTACGATTTTGACAATGATACTGAAAACAGTACTGAAAACGATAGCCCCACAGATCAAGACTTCGTTATTCCCCGTTCATCTGAAGCTCATTTAGTCACTCAATCTAAATTAAATGACTTCGTTAGAAACCTAGATTTATTTAAGGTCTGCATGATTATGGCCTGTTCATATATTTTTTTGTTTATTTGGGTATCTCGCCACGATCTAAAACTCCAAAAATATCAAAATATCTGTTCTTATGTAAATAAAGAATCACTGGTTAGTTTTGACGTGGTGAGTTTATTTACTAATGTACCAGTTGATAAATCCCCTTTAATAGTTAGAAAAAGAATAGAACATGACACAACATTAAAAGACCGCACTAAACTAAACATAAATACAATTTTGGAATTACTAAATATGTGCTTAAAAACCACATATTTTCTATTAGAAAATGATTATTATCAACAAAATTTCGGAATGGCAATGGGTTTTTTTCTTTCTCCTTTGATGAGTAATATCTTTATGGAGGAACTCGAGAATGACATATTAAATAAATCTCTTAAAAAGTCAATAATATGGTTTAGATATGTTGATTATATTTTTGCTATATGGCAACATAGCATTGACGATCTAAATATTTCTTTACAAGATATAAATTATCGAGAGCCTACAATTAAGTTTACTTTAGAGATGGAGAAAAAGAATAAATTGCCATTCCTCGACACTTTAATATTAAAACAAAACAACACATTAAAAACTACAGTTTACAGAAAACCGACAAACACAGATAAGTATCTCAATTTCTTTTCCAATCACACAAAATCGATCAAAATAGGAGTAATTAAAAGTTTATATGACAGAGCAAAACTTGTTTGTACCGTCAGTGATACACTACAAAAAGAAACAAATCTCATAAAAGACATTTTAATAAAAAACAATTACCCAAAAAATTTTATAGATAAATTGTTTAAAACTTTTGATACCAGACAAAACAGACAATTTATTAATAACAATAATAATAACTCTCAAACAATTAATCTCACAATTCCTTATATCCGCTCTATTTCTGACACAATTAAAAGAGTAGGAAATGAATACAACTTAAGAATGACATTTAAAACAAAAAATACTCTTAGATCTCTATTAACAAAGATTAAACCAAACAATACACAACAAAATACCAAAAATATGGTTTATAAAATTTCATGCGAATGTGGCAATTTCTATATAGGTGAGACATCTAGACCGTTACATGTTAGAATAAAAGAGCATAAAAACCTTCTTAGAAAGGGCGATTTTAATAAATCTAGAATTTGTCAACACGCATGGGAATCGGGTTATAAAATCAATTCGAATAATTCCAAAACGGTATTAAAAGAATCGGTAACAAAATACAGAAGATTAAAAGAAACCGCTATAATTAATTTAAATAAAAATAAATGTATTGCTATGCCTTCGGTAGATTTAAATTTAATATGGTTCCCAATTCTAAAGAATATAATTAAAAAATTTAAGAAGTTCAGTAAACAATTACAATCACAAGGTACACCTCACCTATATATATATATTTTTGGTAGTATGTCACTGTCATTAAAAACTAATTGTCAATGTAAGCATCATTGACATATACAAAAATATATTTACTTTCTATATTTTCATAAGTTATAGAAATTAATATACTTTATTTTTAGGTTCGTTTTGTAAACGGAAGGAGAATACTTCCCGAAACGTTAACGTTGAAAGTGTGTATAATATTTTAGAACATTTTTATATTTTTAAAATTTTGTTCGTTAGGCAAATTTATTACAAAAAAGAATCACTAAAAAATTTGTCTCCGTTTGGTTTTTTGTTTTTACCCAGTGATTCTTTATTTACATAAGAACAGATATTTTGAAATTTTTTGAGTTTTTAGATAGTGGCAAAAAACCCAAATAAAGAAAAAATACCTAGATCTATTAAAAGCACAAGCAGAACTTCTCTGCTCGCGTCTGAAGCAATGGAATCTCTTAGCAAAAGGTAAAAAGGTTATCGTTTTTCGAAACCGTAACAGTGATCTTGCACAGTTTTTTAATGCTGATAGCAATCTCCTTTATTGTAACAACATCTATACAATAATTGACGCTTTCGGTATTAATCACGGTCCACACGATTAGAGATTATTCATAGATTCATCTAAAAGTAGTATTATTACACAAAGGTAACAAATATACTTCCATTCCCGTGGGTCATGCCATTTCCATGAAAGAAATCTATGAAAATCTTAAGATTTTACTTAAAAAAATGATTTTACTTAAAATATTAGAAATATTCTTAGAAGATCTGCGCAGATTTTAAAAATATTGCAGTAATTTTGGGTATGCAACAAGGTTACACTAAATACTATTGTTTTTTGTGCCTTTGGAATAGTTGCAAAAGAGGAAATCATCAGAAAAGTTTGGCTACCTAGGAAAAGTTTCACTCTAGGATCAAAAAATATACTTCATCCACAGTTAGTGTAACAACAAAACATTAATGTGCCGCCTTGTACGCACCTAAAATTAGGAATAATGAAAAACCTTACGAAATCTCTTAATCGTGAAGGCAAAATTACATATACAAAGTTAAAAGGAGGGATTTTTTATAGTGCGCCAAATAAGAGAGTTGATTAAGGATGATATCTTTAAGGTTCAATTAAATAAAATAGAGGACAAGGCATGGAAATCCTTGGTGCAAATTTTTACCAATTTTCTATGAAATCTAAAAGCTGATAACAATAAAACACTAGTCAAAGTTATGATTCAAGGCTTGCACACTATTGATAAGATATATCAATAGTGTGCAAGCATGGTGAGTGCTTCCACCGAGATAAATTGGGTATGGAACGACGCTGTCGTTCGCAGGAATGTGGAGCCTTGCTATTCTAGCAGATTATTGTTGGAAGAGAAATTGTAGATATTAATTATAAAAAAAAAAGCTCTTCAACTGTACATTTTTAAGGTTACTAAAATGTAATAATGTAAATAAAACCTTCACTGGGTTATAAATCTTGTTATTGATATCCACAAAAAAACTGAGCTAACCAGAACATGAAATTAGTACCACTGTGAGTGTTTTAATCAATTCTCAAAATTAGTTTAAGTTATTACAGGGGCTTACAAAAGCTGGTAATTTGTTGACCATTGTTATTTTTGTTTTGGTTGACAACGACGTATAGAAGCATATACAGGTGATGGATTTTTGCAAACTATTAGCAGTGCGATATAAAACTATCCGGAAGTGCCTAAATAAGCACTAAAACACAAATCAGGGGACATGTTCAATTAAAAACAACAAGAAATGAAGTATGGGTGATTTAAATTACAATTGCTGTCAGATTGAGCAAAATCTTGCAAATTTTAAAAAATAATTAATGTACGTGAATACGAAGATGGGCTAGTGGAAGACATTAAAAGTATTCAAAAAAATAACATTTTTTTTCTGTCCTCCACGTAAAAACTGCTCAATTCTTCAGACACCAATAAACGTTAACAAGCGTCTCTGGAAACCTGTTTCTGGCCTTAAGCCGTTATCAGTCAGGCTCGAGCTGAAACCAATTGTAGGATTGACCAAGTGTCTGACCATATATATCAGCCAAGTCAGATATAAGCTGCAATTAAATATAGTTCACGCCATCTTGTGGTTCGTAACAGTACTGTTTGAAACTGTTCAAACATCAGTACGAAAAAAAATTCACACCAGACCGCTGTCTTTGGACTGTGTAGAGGTCTTAGAGAGGTCGTAGGTAGAGGTCGTAGAGGCGTACGATGAATAAAAGCTAAGCTCGTATACAATTCACGAGGATTTTCTGAGGGCCAAAATTGGCAGTTTCGCTAATTGACTATCCAATTTAAAGGGAAACATGTTTCACCGTTTATTAATTAATGAAAGAAGCAGGAAGTTTCGGGCTCCTAGTACATAGAATCAAAACAAAACACAGTAAAAAATGACAATTAATAAAGACGAAACATATAAGAAAGAGCTGAAAATTAAAGTATGGGAAGAAACACTCCACTTCGAAAGAGTTGATCGTTTTTGTTACCTTGGCTGAATCATTACAGGCAAAAATGGAATTAAACCAGAATAGCAAAGGGAATCAACCAGAATAGCCAGAATAGCCTGGAATATTAAACCAGAATAGCCAGAATAGCAAAGGGAAATAAAGGCGTAGCAATGCAGCAAAGTCTCCTGAGAAACAAAAATATATAATAAAGTCCAGCTGTAATATAGGTCGAGAGACCAAGAGCTTAACCAAAAGCAGTGAAAATGTTAGAGGTGTGGGAGCGTAGAGTGTTAGCGTTATATATATATATATATATATATATATATATATATATATATATATATATATATATATATATATATATATGTATATATATATATATATATATATATATATATATATATATATATATATATATATATATATATATATATATATACATTCTATATATACTTTCACGGTCCTGGGCTTTCCTCTGCCACTCGGGTCCAATATACTTAACGATGTCATCAATCCATCGTGCTTTCGGTCATCTTCGTGGACGTTTGCGATTAAACGGTATCCACTCCAGGATTGCCTTGGTCCATCTGTCGTCACATTGCCTCGATATATGGCCTGCCCATCTCCATTTCAATTGCTTTACTCTTCCAATGATGTCACGTACTTTTGTTTGTTCCCTGATCCATGCGCAGGCATTTCTGTCTCGTCTTGTAATGCCAAGCATACATCTTTCCATTCCCCTCTGTGCCACCCGATGTTTTTGAATTGAATGCGATGTAAGTGTCCAGGTTTCACTTCCGTATGTCATAACGGGTAGAACGCACTGATCGAAGACTTTTCTTTTCAGACAAAGTGGGAATCTGCCCTTAAACACTATGTTGAGCCTGCCAAATGCCTGCCAGCCACATTTAACACGCCCTTCCACCTCCCAGGCGGTATTCCTCTCCATTGAAATCATCTGCTCAAGATATATAAAGCTGTCCACAATCTCCAAATCCCTTGCTAAAACTGAAATTCTTCTATTCTGACCGAAGTTATTGAACATAACCTGACTCTTTTTCAGGTTTATTTTCAAGCCAAATGGTTCCCCAGCCCTTTGCAGTTCTTGTATGTGTCTTTGCAGCTCTTCTGGGTCTTGTGAAAGGAGAACAATATCATCTGCAAATCTAAGATGGTTTACGTTTGCACCATTAATCTTTACATCATCTTGTTCCCAATCCAGTTTACGGAATGCTTCTTCAAGGCCAGCCGAGAAAAGAATAGACGATATTGCGTCACCCTGCCGTACACCTCGTTCTACATTAATTCCCACATCAAGATCAACAAGGTGAATTGTGGCTGTAGCTCCATCATATATCGATCCCAATAGGTTTACATATGCTTTATCTACCCCTTGGCTAAGCAGTGTATCCATTATCGCATGCTTTGAGATGGAGTCAAATGCTTTTTCGTAGTCGATAAAAGCCAAGCACAGTGGCATAGTGTATTCGTTGTGCCATTCTATGGCCTGCTGTACAACCTGGATGTGATCCATTATGCTGAATCCACTTCTGAATCCTGCTTGTTCTCTTGGTTGTGCGTCATTCAGGTTTTTTAATATTCTTTTAGAAGTTATTTTAGTGAAAACTTTGTACATTACTGATAGGAGGCGTATTGGACGGTAGTTCTTTAAATCTTCCTGTGCTCCATTTTTATGTAAAAGGATCACTTCTGCATTTTCCATAAGTAAGGTACTTTTTGCTCTTTGAAGCATTTTGAGTATAATTTTGCCAGTGTTTTATGTAATGTCCGACTACCAGCTTTTAGCATTTCGACAGTTACACTGTCCTTTCCTGGAGCCTTGCCGTTTTTCATCGATTCTATAGCATTGGTTACTTCCTCCACTAGGATATCTGGCATTTGTTCTTCCGTGGCTATTGTTGTCTTTGATTGGTTCTGATCTTCATATAACTGGGAATAAAATTTTCTGACAACCTCTAACATTTGGGTACGCGCCCTGCACACTATGCCATCCTCTCGCCTTAAGGCATATATTTGTGTTCTTTTGTTTCTCAGCTTCTGTTTAGCCTTGTTAATTCCTTTGTTTTCTTCCAGGGTTTTTTGCACCAGCTGCATGTTGAAACGGCGCGTGTCCTCTCTGATACGTTTCCTTATAGTGTTGCAGAGCTCAGTGTACTCGACCCTGCCAAAAGAACTACTTGCATTTCTCATTGCCCGCCATTTCTTCATTAAATTAATGGTCTCACTGGAGATTTTTGTCCGTTTGATACATTTTTCTTCTGGTCCTATTGAAGCAGCCATTTGAAGCACATTCTTGACGATTTCTTCATATTGAACTGATATTTCAATCTCCTCTGGATCTTTTAACGCAACAAACAGATTTGACAAAGCAATCTCAAAATCGCTTACTCTCTCCAACAGTTTCCCAGAATCCACTTTGCCCTTCTTTGATCTTACCACTCTCTTCGACCGTCAATTCGAACCCTTGCTCGTACCATTCGGTGGTCACTTCCAACATTAAAATTGTTAAGGACAGTACAATTGGTAAATATTGTTTTATCGTTGGTCATGATGTAGTCAATTTCACTTGTGAGCCCAGATGGACTTTTCCATGTCCATTTTCTGTTGATATTTTTCTTATACAACGAATTCATAATATATGGTTCTTGTCCTTCAGCAAAATCAACCAATCTGTCACCTCTATTGTCTCGCTCTACAGTTCAATATGGGCCAGTTGCATTTTCGCCAGTTCTTGTTGTTCCAATTCTGGCATTAAAATCACCCATCAGGATTTTGTACCTACATTTCTCCTTGTATAAAAGCTGGGCCGCATCATTATAAAATTCCTCAATTTCCTCATCCTTATGGCTTATAGTTGGTGCATAAGCTTGGACGATTTGAAGCCTAAACTTTTTATTCAGCTGAATGACGCATTGGGCTAGTCGGTCGGATGTACTTTCAAATTTTACTACACTATACTTCAGCTTTCGATTGCTGAGGAATCCAATTCGGCCACATCGGCCATTTTCCGTACCCCGTGTGTACAGTACGTGTCCAATTGGTTCCAGTTTGATTAACTCTTCGCTCTTTCTTCGTATTTCACAGAGCCCAATAATATCCCAATGTATGTTGTCAAGTTCGATTAACAGTTCTTGCTATCGGGCCTCTGTTTTCATAGTCCGTATATTTAGCCTTGCAATTTAAAAAGTCCAATGGCAGCCTGATCTAACCCGGTGATTCTTAGCACCCTCTGCTTTGGGGCAGGTCTTCCCGCTGCCCTAGATAGTTGCCCCTTGGCCTCCGGGGAATGAGGGCCGTGTTTGAGGTTGTACTGTCATATTGAAACATATTGAAATACCATGTTGAAGGTATGGACCGTAATAGTAATATATATATATATATATATATATATATATATATATATATATATATATATATATATATATATATATATATATATATATATGCTGTGCAAAAATATTGAATATTTGTTATAGGGCTGTTTTTCAATTTTGATTTAACATCTGTGTAATTTTTTATTACTAAGTATATTATTTTGTTGTGTTTTTTGCGTTGTTTAACACTTACCTGGATATGTAAAAATGTTTACAACGCATTTCATAAAAGATTTATCATTACTGTACAATTATGAGTTATATATTCATAACGTTACTATTTTGTTTTACATTGTTAGGTAAAGTTGTTACTTTAACAATCACGGTTTCTCGTGCAGTAAAACGATACATAGAGACTGAAGAATACAGACGGTGATCTTTAAAAAGACGTAAAGGGTGCACGACGCAAAAGTATGATCGCTATTTACAAGTTCAGTTACTACAAAATCGCACATTTACTGCTGAAATGCAAGGCAAGTTAACGCAAAAAAGTAAGACGAAGGCTAAAAGAAGTTGGTTAAAATTCAAAAGGTCCTCCCAAAGTTCGTTCATCGGCTTCTAACACATAACAAAACGGTCCGGTTACAATTTGCACGAGACAATGCTTGAGATGAACGTGAATTAGCGACGTTTTTTACTCTGATTAGACACGAATACAATTGTAGAAGCCTGATGGACGTGATAGAGTCTACAGAAGAACTGGAGCACGATATGCTGCGTGTAATTTCGTGCAAACCGTGAGCTTCAGTGGAGGGTCCATTATGATATAGGAAGGCATTAGTTGGAAAAATCGTTCGGCTCTTGTTGAGGTGAATGTAAGAATGAATGCAGATTAGTACATACGCAACATCATTGACGAACGTGTTCTACCATATGGTAGAACTAGTATTGGGTATGACAAATTTGTGCTAATCCACTATAACGCTCGCGCACATGCTGTCGAAACACTGTTCCAATACTTACAGGAAGTCGAGATTGCATCGTTTGACTGGCCTTCTTTTAGTCCCGATTTGAACCTCATCAATCACCTATAGGATATTCTCAAACACCGTATATCGAAATTCAGCTTCTAGTTCAATTGCAGCATTACGAATCGCCATTCGAGAAGAATGGAATCATGTAAAGAACACTTCAAAATAACACACTTAGTAATAAAAAATACAGAAATATTACGAACAAATTTTTAAAATAAAACTTAGAAAAATATGCGATATTTTTATCCAGAACTTCATATATACGCTTCACCGCTCTTAGTAATTAGTTCATTGTTTAAGCAAATCTGAGGCATTAACACACAAAAAAAGGATACTCTTATCGTGAGTAACTGATATAAAATGATAATCTTATCGTGATGCTCATGAGTTCACAGTGGCATGACAGATAATAAAAAGCATCGTAAGGAGTGTTGTCACATACCCCCTCTCTTATCACTAGTCGAATACTATTTATTTTAAATATACCCGTTTCCCATGGAACACCCTATGTAAAATACTAATATAAAAATTATTGTTTCATTTATATACTACCCACCCTATAGATATTCAAATCGCGTATAACATAGTTCTGAGCGTATTTGTATCGATATTGTAAACATATCCGGTATTAATACCTATCAGTATTCCCCGTGGGTCTATACCGGAACAAGAAAATAACGATACATTAGTTGAAATGCGGGTTAACTTGGAAACTTGGAAAATTGAATAATCATCTAATTCAATGGAATATTCATTAGTCGTGATAGGTGTTCGGCATTAATAACTATACTTACTGCTCTGAGATATCATTTCTACGCGTTCATTAATCCAATAGTTGATGGATTTGGGGAAAGCTTCCAAGTGACATTCTAAAGTTACTTGCTGACCTTCGTACGCTCCCACTAGTTGGTTTTTAATCCAAACCATTGGCGGAACTGAAAAAAAGAAACATATTTTAATCTGAATACATCAAATTCACTAAAGGGTTGTACATTACGAGTATAAGAACTATAAAATGAGGCACAATGATAACTACAAATAGTAATCCAGTATTTTTTCTTTATCTTGACGAACATATCTTGGAAATAATATCGTACAAATGTCCCCATCAGCTTCGTCTGGTTTAATACATTGACGAGACTCAATTTTCTATTACATTTTCGCACATATCATTACTTTGAGTAATCACGGAATTTTTCGGACCAGGATGTCCGTCATCAACCTGGTCTGAAAAATTTCGTGGTTACTCAAAGTGACATTAAAATTGCGCGTGAATTCATAAAAAAATAGCCAAAATCTTCGTTGCGATACATGGGAATGGAATTGAACGTGTCCAAAGATTCAATTCATTGCATTTTGACCGATCATTTGGGACTTCAAAAGGTTTGTGCACGCTTTGTTATACACAAATTGACTGACCACCAAAAATTGTTCCAAATCCAACATTAAAAGGACTTGATTAACGAGTCGAAAAAGGACGAAAACTTCAAGTAGAGCATTGTTATTGATGATATGACGTGATTTTTTCAATATAATCCGGAAACCAAAGCATCAAAGTGCCGAATAGAAGCATCTGAACGAGCCAAATCTAAGAAAAACCTTCTCGAGAACTCAAAAATCAAAACAATGTTGATTTGGTTCTACGATTCGGAGAGAATTGTGCACAAAGAGTTCGTTCCACCTGGTCATACGATCAATGCTGTGTTCTATCTTGGTGTTATAAAGCGTCTGTTGCGTATTCATCGTATGAGGTCACAACACCGTTAACAAGACAGCTGGCGCTTGTCGCACTGATTTTTTTACTAAAAATGACACTTTAATCGTCAATCAATCACAATACTCGGCTGATTTGGCTCTCTGCAACTTCTATCTCTACAAAAAACTTCATTTGCCGATGAAAGGACAGCGTTATGCCGACATTGAAGCCACTCAAAAGGCGGCGACCGCCATCCTGAAGGACATATCTTTGGCTGAGTTCAAAAATTCATTCGTTAATGTTCTGGCCAACGAGTTGAATGTGCGTGATAACAGTAAAGTGCGTAGGCTAAAAGGTCTGCTGCCATCAAACTTGAATAGAAGACTCAGATAAGTTAAACTTAACCCTCGACAGAAGCACTGGATAAGGGATACCCAAGGGTGAATTAAAAGCGCTGTTCCCTTATAAATGGTCACGTTAAGGGGATGACTTTGACTGGGGAAAACATTTTGCTATCCCCACTACAGTTATCCCCCACCATAGTTATCTTAACATATGAATATTAACAAAAATATAAGTATCAGTCTATATACGCCACCCAGTGCTGTTGTTGTGTCAGTGTTTTTTATTTGTTTTTTATTTACATAACCTTTTTGCCTAAATAGTGTGTTTTTTTTTCGATCTTGACACAGTTTATGGTAAGTAAATCATAAATATTATATTTTCTATAGTAATTTTATTGAAAACTTTGATTCTTAATTTTTTAACATTTATTTATCGGTTTCTTTCATTTTCTATTTAGCGCAAAATGAACACGCGTTCTCGTACTCGCTGTACGCCTGAAGTAGAAGCGTTATATGAGGCAGCTGATATTTTCGACGACAAAGAGAGTGAAAGCGAGGTTTTTTGAAAAGCATCATACCAGTGAACTACTAACTAAATAAATATATTTTTTTTTAAATAAAACTAAATTATGTAATAAGTGTGTAAAAGTAAAGTATTAGGAATACTATTATTTTTGGAACATTCTATAGATATAGTCTTTTTCTATACTGATTGAGGTTTAAATTAAAAAAATATTAAATTGGATAATTTAATCAAAATATATTAATAATCAAAAACATAAGGGCATACCCATGTGCTCCTGAATCGGAAAGTTCAAGAGCGCACCTCTTGAGGGTTAAGACTGACCAGATAAATGTACTCTAGATAGACTAGACTGAATTTCAACGTGATCGAACAAACACGAGTGAAGCTCCGCGCTCAGGACGCTTCATTGACATCACTATGAAGAAAATGGTTAACAAAATTCATGATATCGTATTAGTGGATCGGCGAGTGAAGGTGAGAGAGATTGTTGAGTTGATATTCACGTATGTTCAAAAGTTTGAAATAGCTGATAGCTTTTGTTATTGTTATATTGCTGAAAAGATTACTTTGCTGATAACACAGGTTTTTCGATTTTTGCACATTCCGTTGATACTGGTATTTACACATTATTTCAATTATTTTTGAATTTTCAAACAATCCGCTTAAAAATGCCTAGAAACATGATATCTCATTCTAACACATGAAGAGTAATTGCTTTGTTACAATAGGACTTTAATCAAAGTGATATCGCGGAAATTGTAGATGTTTCCCAAAGTTGTGCATTGATAAATTCATACAAAATTCCAAGAGGCATATGGCGTAAAGGATCGCCCCAGAAATGGAAGAAAACGATGTACAACAATTGCACAAGATCGACAGATATCAATGATTGCTCGAAGAAATCGTCAGGAATCTACAAGTGGTATATCAAGGAAGTTTGTAAGGTTTGAAGGAGTAAATGTTTTATGATATACAATAACACGCAGCCAGGTAAATTTGCATCGCAGAAGACATTTATGTGTTCCCAAATTAACCCTTCAACAATAAAAAAAGGTAAGACTGCAATAGGTCCGACTAAAAACAGCAGTATTATGACGGGTACACGGACAGCTCTACTGGCCCTGGAGAAGAGTCACTGATGCTGTGTATATCAAGGAAGCTTTAAATCATGTTGTGCATCTGTTCCGAGACACAGTAGATGATTCATTTGTTTTCATAGATGACAACGCACCTCCTCATCGAACAGCAGAAGTACAAAATTTTCTTGAAGTGGAGGGAATAACCAAGTGAGGGTAGCCAGCAAATTCTCCTGACATGAATGTCATTGAACATGCTTGGAACATTCTGAAAACACCCATCAAGAAACGAAACAATCCTCCTCTTACCTTGCTAGAAGTAAAATATGCTGGTAGTGAAGAACGGGAGAGTATTCCACAAGTCCAAATTGCTCTTTTAATCGACAGAATGCCAAATCACCTACATGCATGCATACAAAGCCATGAAGGAATTACTGCTTATTAGTTTTATTGAAAGTTATTCTTTTAATTTTTAAATTACTTTTGAAGGGAAATAATAAATCAATTTTAAACACATTCATTTGGCGTCGAGTTTTATCGGGTACCAGTAAGAGTGGTAATAAAATAATAAACTTAATATCAATAAAAAAGTAAAATATTGGAATATTTCAAACTGTTGGACATATGTGTACATCTTAGACGAACGCGTGCGATATATCCTACTTGAATATTTGAGCCTGAGAAAGCTATCAGCGTGATAGGTGCCGCATTTGCTCACAGCGTACCAAAAATGGAATCGAGTGATCACTTCACGGTAGTGCTTAGACATGTATAAGCTCAATCAACAGTGATTCGTTACTGTTGATAAAATTTGGATTC
Source organism: Cosmopolites sordidus (assembly GCA_031761425.1). Classification (NCBI taxonomy): domain Eukaryota; kingdom Metazoa; phylum Arthropoda; class Insecta; order Coleoptera; family Curculionidae; genus Cosmopolites; species Cosmopolites sordidus. Next base: position 164,895 of record JARFXV010001905.1, on the reverse strand, counting down.
ATCTTAACACATCAGAAATGAAGGAACCGTGAAAACAGTGAGTCTTCTTCGGTGGCTGTAGCCCGAAGAAAGTGAACACGCTTCCATCGGGCAAAAAAGTCACGACCACTGTTTTCTGGGATTCACAAGGCATTATCTTCATCGACTATTTGGGAAAGAAAAATACGATTAGGGAAGACTATGATGCGATAATGCATCAACACATTTATCCGCGGTTGCAACAGCGAAATTGATCACTTTGCGAATTAACTCGGCATCTCACCTTGTCTTTCCCTTTCCATACATGAGGAAATGGTTGCGAATGGTTTCTGAATGCGAATGCGAATGGTTTCTGAATCGTGGATTTTCATCACCCCAAATGCGGCAATTTTGTTTATTAACATAGCCACACAGATTTTTTAGAAAAAAAAATCATCGATTTGGTCTTTGATTGATTCAATTGACAAATGCATCACGTTTTAAGTAATCCAATTTTATTCAAACGGGTTTGAAAGATCCGTTACAAAAATACTGCGATTTTCGATAAAAAAAAAACAATATTTTATTTCAAATGTATCTAACTTTTCAGTCTATCCTCATATTATTTTTTTCTGATAGCAAATACTGCCAAATTTTAACTGAATCCTTACTTTTCCATCAAGCAAAGAGGTATTTAACGTTAAAGAAAGAAAAACTCTTGTAAATCCCTGCGGTATCACGGATACGAACATTTTTCCGCATGCTACTTTTTGCAAAAATATCCTATTTATAAAAGAACCGAAATATTTGTTTTGAATATTATTTTTTAAAGAGCATGATTTTTTCGGAGCGAAAACGTTAATCTTTTCATTTTTATCATCCTCTACAATTATGCCTTTTCGTATTTCAAATCCGAATTCAAGATAAGGATGCTTATTTGTTATAACCGTCTCGTTTGAAACTAATTATTCCCTTTATTATTCCCCAATTATTCCCTTTTACGGATAAGTGCATCTCGGATATCTCGAAAGCTTTGCTTTAAAATATTTACCAATATCCGAACCATTTGCGAAATATGTACTCGAGAACTTCTTTCAATCTCTCGTTCTCAATATTCCGTTTAGTTTTCAGTAGACACATTAAACTGAGTACAGAAATATTGTCTGTACAAGGAAATTACTGCAAATTTCTATGCCAGTTGATATGATGATCAAGTACTAGAGCTTCTTGAACATTATCAGAAAAATCAGAAAAAAAGCTATTAGGTTGTTCTTCGGATGGTTTTGGTATTTAAATACGATGGGTAAATATATATATATATATATATATATATATATATATATATATATATATATATATATATATATATATATATATATATATATATATATATATATATCATCATCATCATCATCAGCCCGTATCGATCCACTGCAGGATGAAGGCCTCTTCAGCATGCTTCCAACCTTCACGGTCCTGGGCTTTCCTCTGCCACTCGGGTCCAATATACTTAACGATGTCATCAGTCCATCGTGCTTTCGGTCGTCTTCGCGGACGTTTGCGATCAAGCGGTATCCACTCCAGGATTGCCTTGGTCCATCTGTCGTCCCATCGCCTCGCTATATGGCCTGCCCATCTCCATTTCAACTGTTTTACTCTTCCAATGATGTCACAGACTTTTGTTTGTTCCCTGATCCATGCGCAGGACTTTCTGTCTCGTCTTGTAATGCCAAGCATACATCTTTCCATTCCCCTCTGTGCCACCCGAAGTTTTTGAATTGATTGCGATGTGAGTGTCCAGGTTTCACTTCCGTATGTCATAACAGGTAGAACGCACTGATCGAATACTTTTCTTTTCAGGCAAAGTGGGAGTCTGCTCTTAAACACTATGTTGAGCCTACCAAATGCCTGCCAGCCACATTTAACACGCCGTTCCACCTCCCGGGCGGTATTCCCCTCCATGGAAATCCTCTGCCCAAGATATACAAAGCTGTCCACAATCTCTAAATCCCTTCCTAAAACTGAAATTCTTCTGTCCTGAGCAAAGTTATTGAACATAACTTGACTCTTTTTCAGGTTTATTTTCAAGCCAAATGGTTCGCCAGCCCTTTGCAGTTCTTGTATGCGTCTTTGCAGCTCCTCTGGGTCTTGTGAAATGAGAATAATATCATCTGCAAATCTAAGATGGTTTAAGTTTGCACCATTGATCTTTACCCCATCCTGTTCCCAATCCAGTTTACGGAATACTTCTTCAAGGCCAGCCAAGAAAAGAATAGGCGATATTGCGTCACCCTGCCGTACACCTCGTTCTATATTAATTCCCACTTCAAGATCATCAAGGTGAATTGTGGCTGTAGCTCCATCATATATCGATTCTAATAGGTTTACATAGGCTCTCTCTACACCTTGGCTAAGCAGTGCATCCATTATCGCAGTGGCATGGTGTATTTGTTGTGCCTTTCTATGACCTGCTGTACAACCTGGATGTGATCCATTGTACTGAATCCACTTCTGAATCCTGCTTGTTCTCTTGGTTGTGCGTCATTCAGTTTTTTTAATATTCTTTTAGAAATTATCTTAGTGAAAACTTTGTACCTCACTGATAGGAGGCTTATTGGACGGTAGTTCTTTAAATCTTCCTGTGCTCCTTTTTTATGTAAAAGGATCACTTCTGCATTTTTCCATAAGTCAGGTACTTTTTGTTCTTTGAGGCATTTTGAGTATAATTTTGCCAGTGTTTTATGTAACGTCCGACCACCAGCTTTTAGCATTTCGACAGTTACACTATCCTTTCCTGGAGCCTTGCCGTTCGTCATCAATTCTATAGCATTTGTTACTTCCTCCACTAGGATATCTGGTATTATATATTGTTTTTCCGTGGGTATTGTTGTCCCTGACTGGCTCTGATCTTCATATAACTGGGAATAAAACCTTCTGACAATCTCTAACATTTGGGTACGCGTCCTGCACACTGTGCCATCCTCACGCTTTAAAGCATATATTTGCGTTCTTTTGTTTCTCAGCTTCTGTTTAGCTTTGTTAATTCCTTTGTTTTCTTCCAGGGTTTTTTGCACTAGCTGCATATTGAATCGGCGCGTGTCATCTCTGATACGTTTTCTTATAGTTTTGCAGAGCTCAGTGTACTCGACCCTGCCAAAAGGACTACCTGCATTTCTCATTGCTCGCCGTTTCTTCATTAAATCAATGGTCTCACTGGAGATTTTTGTTTGTTTGAGACATTTTTCCTCTGGTGCTATTGAAGCAGCCGTTTGAAGTACATTGTTGGCGATTTCTTCATATTGAACTGATATTTCCACTTCCTCTGGATCTTGTAACGCAGCAAACCGGTTTGACAAAGCAATCTCAAAATCGCTTCCTCTCTCCAGCAGTTTTCCAGAATCCACCTTGCCCTTCTTTGATCTTACCATTTTTTCGCGCTCTTTTCGACAGTCAATCCGAACCCTTGCTCGTACAATTCGGTGGTCACTTCCAACATTAAAATTGTTAAGGACAGTACAATTGGTAAATATTGTTTTATCGTTGGTCATGATGTAGTCAATTTCGCTTGTGAGCCCAGATGGACTTTTCCATGTCCATTTTCTGCTGATATTTTTCTTATAGAATGAATTCATAATATATAGTTCTTGTCCTTCAGCAAAATCAACTAATCTGTCACCTCTATTGTCTCGCTCACCCGTTTCATATGGGCCAGTTGCATTTTCGTCTGTTCTTATTGTTCCAATTCTGGCATTAAAATCACCCATCAGGATTTTGTACCTACATTTCTCCTTGTATTAAAGCTGGGCCACATCATCATAAAATTCCTCAATAAAAATTCCTCATCTTTATGGCTTATAGTTGGTGCATAAGCTTGGACGATTTGAAGCCTAATATATATATATATATATATATATATATATATATATATATATATATATATATATATATATATATATATATATATGCATTGGTAGAGCTTCTTGGACTCCGTCTAATGAGACAGCAGTGGCTGAGTGTCATCACACACACAACCGTTTGGTTCCACAATCTCATGTGGAACACACAACAGCCCGCGTCTCCGCCTAAATGAACAGTTTTGTGAACTCTGAACCTTATATTTATATAAGTATATATATATATATATATGTATTTGTATATATATATATATATATATATATATATATATATATATATATATATATATATATATACATATTAGTATTGGTTAACGCCTGTGAAAATTAAACTTTCACGAAGTTAGTGAAGTGGAGAAGACTATAGTGAGTCAAGAGTGAGTGATGTGTGCAACGACAACCAGCCGGAGACGGTGAGGTAAGTCCCGCATGCGAAAGTCACCTGGGAAATAGGGATTATTGAAAATAGACATATCCAGAAGTCGTGAACCATTGGAGCTACGAAATACACTAAAAAAAAGAGAAAACTTCCCCGAGTTTGGTCGCGTGGGTTTTGTTGCGATCGGGCGAGGGATGAGGGACAAATCGCGGGTTAAATTCAAACATAATAAATAAAATCGTAGAACGGAAAATAAAAATTAAAAAACAATTCTACCGATAAAGATTCGCAGACAAAGGCGTGCTCTCTTATCATCGGCTACGTACAATCTTGGAATTCCGATCGGGATACGGGGTGCGTCTTCAAACGTGAACTGTCTCTTGGAAGTGACGGGAAACTATTTCGGGGGCGAGGTGCGATTCTGATTTCGCCGGCCGGCTTCAGTATGGAAGCGAGGAACGCTAGTTCAACTGAACAGGGAAGAGCGTCTAATATGCCATTAAAAGAAACCCATCTGCAGCACAGTAGATTAAACTTTCTTGGGCAAATGCAGCGTTGCAACTCTTTAAGCGGAGATCAACAAAAGAAAAGGAAGAGGAAGGAAATGCCAGCTAGGGAAGAACCCCAACTGACAAAAAAAATTGAAGACCCAATAGCATTCGTGTTGATAGAAACCATAGAGGCAGTGCTGAAATGCTCCAAGGAGCTGGAGAGAAAGCTTGATGAAAGTCCCACAACCAAAAAAGAAATCAGAGACCTTATCAAAAGGTTGACTAGACAAACAGAAGTTTTTGACAGAACCATAAGCAAGGAATGGCTTAATCAGCATAGATGGGAACACATAGAGACTCCAAAATACGATGCAGATACACAGACTGAAGCACTCAACAAAATTACAACAGAGAAAAGCACCCAAACAAATATGTGGCACCAGGAAGATAGTGGCACCAGATTAATACATACGCTAAAAGAAATAGACACAATAACTAAATTCAGAAATATTGAAAATAAAATATGGGAAAATAATATATATACATATATAGATTTTGAGTTTATCGAACAGACCACAAAAGTTCGATCAAAAACGTTTCAAGGGATAACCAGCAAAAAAATAATAAAAATCAGTCACATGGAAACGGATGAAGACATTTGGTTAAAAATCCAAAGACTAAAAAACGAAACAGCGAGCGATACGTAGGTTTCAATGCACCACATAAATTGTATGACACCAGAGAGATTAAGGAAAATGACAGAATGTATCTTTCATGGCTCAAATACTAAGGTGAAAATATTCACTACCAAGCAGACTATAGCCACAAACGACCTCGACAAACCAAAAACCAAGCAACGAAACACCTACGCCATGATAGTAGAGCAGCCAGGAAAAGATTATAAAGAAGTGCTAAACAATTGCAAGGAGATGTTAAAAAATAATAACATAGTTGGAAACGCCATTCGAGGTCTAAGAAAAACCAAGGACGGCAAACTACTTATTACCACTGAAAAAGACCAAGGAGCATTGGCAGAGCTAGATAAGATTCTAAAAGTAAATACAAACTTAAAAACAACACGAAGGGATGACATAAAACATAAACTAGTCGTACTGCACATTAGAGGCATGGGCGCTACCACAACAAAAGAAGACCTCATGTCAGTCACCCTAACAACCGACAGAACCACCGCGGATTTATTAGTAAAGAATAACCAAATACGGGTAGGTTTGGTAAATTGCTCCATCCTCAAAAGAGTGCAGGTTAGTAGTTGCCAGAAATGTTGGTCTTATGAGCATAATATCTCCGAATGCAATGGCCCTGACCGAACAAATACCTGTTACAAGTGTGGGGTTGATGGACATAAAAAAACATAATGCAAAGACGAGGAATTCTGCCCACTATGCCATGCAGCAGGTCACAAGTACGGTACAATGCAGTGTAAAGCCTTCAGACGCGCACTATCCCTAGCCAGAAAACAAGACTAAAAAAAAATGAAAAAAAGCACACCATTCTAAAAGAGATTAAATTCCTGCAGATAAACCTTAATCGGTGTTATGCAGCCCATAATCTCTTAAACCAAACGATTTATGAAAAACAAATCGATATAGTAATCGGTCAGGAACCCAACATAAACAAGGTGGCAACCGATTATTGCGATCTAGATGTCAATTGTTTTATCCGCGTGAACCGCCAACTATCGGTGACCCATCACTTTAAGGGAAATGGCTTCACAAGCGTAAAAACCCAGGGCCTGGCTATATACTCGTGTTACTTTTCGCCAAACAGGCCTATAAATGAATTTGAGGAATTATTATATAATCTCGAAAGACATATACGCGGAATTAAAAAAAATATAATTATAGGGGCTGATCTAAACGCAAAAACAACCATTTTCGGGTCAAAAACAACAAACCAAAGAGGGTATATTCTGGAGGAATGGTTAGAGGCGAACGATCTAATTACGGTGAATAAAGGAGATACTCCTACTTTCTGCGCTGCAACTGGCGGTTCTCTCATCGACATTACTATGGCGTGAAGTGGATTAAGCAATAGTATTACTAATTGGCGAGTAGAAGTAGAGTCCGAAAACATGTCCGACCACCGTAATATATGTTTCGAACTCACACGGGGAGAATTGAACAATGAAAGAGAATATACAAGCGAATCCTATCGAGGATGGCGAATATCCCCAGATATTCTAGAAACTTTTAAGAACAACTTAGCGACAAGTCAAAATAAGGGGTCAATGGTTAGCGCGCCACATGACCTCATTAAACAAATAAAACATCTCTGCAACAAGTATCTCCCAAGAAAGAGACAACCGAAATACGGTCATTCCCCAGTTTACTGGTGGACATCAGAAATTGCTGAAAAGAGAAGAGGATGCATAGCTCAAAGAAGATCACTTGTACGTTCTAGAAAACTAAAAGACAACAACGATTACACAAAAGAGCAGGCATATAAAACAGCAAAGAACGATCTGAAAAAAGCAATAAAAATACAGAAAAGTAAAATGTGGAAAGACTTAAGCGAAGAGCTAGAAAATGACATCTGGGGCAAAGGATATCAGATTGTAACAAAAAAATTTAAATTGAAAAGACATAGGACAATAGATAAACGCGAAACACAAGAACAAGTGGACAAACTGTTTCCAAAGCGCCCAGTAACTAAATGGCCAGACATAGACCTCCTGGAGAGAGCCATTACGCTTTTCACATCAGAAGAAATTATAAATGCAGCAAACAAAATAAAGACAGGCAAAGCCGCAGGACCAGATCACATCCCTCCAGAGATCGTGAAGGTTGTTACCTTGCATAATCCAGATAATATTGCCAGTGTTATAAACACGTGCTTAGCCAAAGGCCATTTTCCAGATATATGGAAGGAAGTAAAGCTGGTACTAATTGAGAAGCCAAAAAAGGAACTGCTAAATCCTACATCATATAGACCAATATGCCTACTGGATGCTGCCGGAAAACTATTAGAGGCGTTGATCAAAAGCAGACTGGAGAAAGAAATAACAGACCGTAAAATCTTACACGACAACTAATTTGGATTTAGGAAAGGGAAATCAACTTTAAATGCGCTATCGAAGATTATGGAAACTCCTGAAGAAATAAAAACAAAGGCCTACAATAACCGAGAATTCTGAGCAATGGTCACGTTAGACATAGAAAATGCCTTTAACTCAGCCCCCTGGGAAAAGATAGTAAATGCCTTATATCGGGCAAAAATCAGCCCGTACCTAACTAAAATGATTCAATCATACCTCTCAGACAGATATATATTAACCCAGTGGGGGGACAAAATATCAATAACCTGCGGAGTACCGCAAGGATCGATCATCGGACCTTTACTATGGAATATTTTCTATGATCAAATCCTGAGAATCAGCACAGAGAAAGGAGTTACCATGGTGGCGTACGTTGATGACTTGACTGTGGTGGTAAGAGCAAGGCCCAGGTCTGTTCTGGAAGAAATGGCACAGCATATTGTTAACAAAATAGCCCTGGAGATGGATCAAATGGGCATTAAAATATCACCAAAAAAAACTGAAATGGTAATATTGGAGGGGAGAAGAAAACTCACACACCTCCAAATCAATATTCAGGGTGCCACAATAAACAGTACAAGAGCAACTAAATATATGGGGATTCTCATAGACAAAGATGCTAAAATGACCACTCACGTCAAACTGACATGTGAAAAAGCAAATAAAACATTGATGATACTAAATAAAATAATCCCAAAAACAGGAGGACCAAGGGCCTGGAAGAGGCGTATATTGGTGGAGGCCACTATATCAACCATTTTGTATGGGGCGCCTATTTGGGCAAAGGTATTAAGGTATAAGCACTACGAGGCAACGCTCGAAAGAGTAAACAGAAAAATGGCAATACGCATTACAAGTGCATATAGAACCGTGCCCACAATGGCCATCCTAGCCGTTGCTGGTCTACCACCAATAAGACTCCGAATCATGGAAAGCATATCAACATTCGAAAGGGGAAAGGAATCAAAAACCCAAGCAAGACAGAAATTACTGGAAGCCTGACACAAAGAATGGAACGACTATGAGGGAAAGGCAAAAACATTTATCCGAGACGTGAGAGAGTGGCACAACAGAAAATTAAGGGAGACAAATTTCTACACAACACAAGCAATAACGGGCCATGGATCCTTCAAATATTATTTACACAGAATGGGAAAGTCAGAGGACAAGGATTGTCGCTATTGTGGGATGGTGGATACAAGGGACCACACAATCTTCCACTGCCCGAGATGGGAACCGCTCCGGATTGCTACTGCTGCCGAATGCAACGTAGAAGTGACGGAACACAACATCGGCGTTCTGCTTTTGGAAGGAAAAAGACAGTGGGCAAGAATAATGGGCATGGTGGAGAAAATAATGAGGACAAAAATAGAGGACGAGAGAAGACGTAAGGCAAATTTGGACTGACAATCTGTTGTGTGTCCTGAAGTAATGCCTAACGACGGTTTCCAGGCCACGAGCAGATATCCTTGAGGGGGAAGGGTTTTAGTCGGTAGGCATGACTCCAACAAGGGCATGAATCCGACATTCCCATGTCACTGAACATCGAACACATGGATGTCTTTAGAAGATTTCCTAATCCCCTCAAAAAAAAAAAAAAAAACAAAATATATATATATATATATATATATATATATATATATATATATATATATATATATATATATATATATATATATATATATATATATATATATATTATATTTATATTTACATCCTTCTATCAATTCTGACCCAACACACAAATCACACTTTCCCGCATCATCTATTTATAAAGGAAAGAGAAAAAAATAAATGACAAATTTAGAAGTATATGTGGGGTAAGAGAACCTATTTTCTAATATATACTCTAATATTTTAGAAATGCGAAAATTTATATATTTATATATTCTTATAAAGATCTTGAACCAGTATATTTTGCGTATTAATTTGAATCAAAATATACAATTTTATGCAGTTTGCCGACACTTTCTGAACCATTCCAGCGTTGCCTTGATTTCTGGCCTATGATTGGTTTTTCTGCAATTTTGTACGTTTCATAAATAGATTTAATATTCGTTTTGTCTTGTCAAAAAGTTATATATAACCAATTTATAACAACATTATTTTGTCAAAGTTATTTAATAAAAATAAATAAATAATCGGTTAAATTGATATTTTACATAAATATGGATTTTATTTATATTTATGTACTTTGAATTTATTAACATAATTGAAAGTTAAGAAAGATGATATAACGGCTATCTGTTGCAAATCAAATTCAAGGATTTTTCCTCGACCATCTCCGAAAGGTGCCGAGTACTTCCGGGGTTTCCGTTTAACGAAATCCGTAAAAGACCGTCCATTCCGGGCTTTCAGTGATTTTTAGCGAGGTCTTTTATTTATAACAAATTCACTAGTACGGTTCAGTTTTGTGTGAATAGTGCGACTTTTCCGTTATTCCAATATGTTGCAGAGAACCAAAAAAATTATGCATTTAGCTCAAGAAAGTTCAGTGAAAGGTAACTTTTTCATATACTTTTTACTGTATATTTCAATAAATTTGTCAATTACAGATAAAATAGCTGTGTGTCCTTATGTACCTTCAATTAACATAGTATCAGACATAATAATTGTTCCACCGGCCACTATATCTGAGGATAAACAATTTATAAATCAATTGAATGTCTGCATTGATTCAGATATAAAAAAAAAATATGGTGACGATACCATCATATTTGATTTTAACGATGCAATGAAAGATATACTTCATCCAACTTCATCCAAACAGAGTAATAATCGCAATAACAATGAAGATGATCCTTATAAGTTCCCCTCTTCACCAAGTAATTGTAGCAGCAATGTAGATAATTCAATTTATATTCCTTCAACGCCAAGTAGTGGGGAGTAATAGAAATAGTGATTATCGTTACCACTTTTCTTCCGAGAGCGAACACCGGGTAAAAGACAAATTTTTAGTTTTATAGGAATTTGTATGAAAACTGTTTTTTCTTTTAGGATTTAGAACCTCAACTTGATAGGGAATCAGACAGTCACATAGGTTCAAAGGCTTCTGAACTGGATGTTGAAGTTAGTAAGCAAAAACCAATAGAAGTTTTAGTTTTAAATGAGGTGAGATTTTCTTGAATACGTATTTGTAGGTGTATTATTTCCTTTTGATTTTAGACAAAAAGTAAAGTAAACTTAAAAATTAAGGATGAAGGTATCCCAGAGAAAAAAGTTAAAATCGAGGTAGGGGTTTTATTTAATTTAACTGTTTTATTTTTTGTTTCAAAACAGCTCAATTAATATAAGGCCTAGTAAACAAGTAAACAAAAATAATTATAAAATAGACAAAAAAGATATTTAGAATAGTTAGAAAGAATATTTATATAGTTCTTTTTACTTTACTATTTTTATTTACTATTTAGAATAGATAGAAAGAATATTTATATAGTTCTTTTTACGTTTGATACACTTATTTAATACATATAGATTTATATTATTTTAATTAAATTATTTACAGGTTGATGAAGTTGGAAGAAAAAATTACAAAGATAGAAAAGATACGTGCATATTTTGCGACAAAGACGTTTTACATTTTGCTAGACATATGTTCACCTGGCATAAGAGTGAATTAGAAGATCAACGGGCTTTATCATTGCCTGTGAACTCAAATAAAAGAAGAGAATGTTTATCAGCTCTTAGGCGACAAGGGAATTTTTTGGAAAATCGAACAAACGTTACTATTAGACCAGTAAAAAGGGTATCTGTGGGTACTAATTCATCTGTACAAGATTTTCTTCCTTGTCCACATTGCTTTGGATTTTATAAAAGAAAATATCTCTATAGACATACAAAAAAATGTTATAAAAATTGTGAACCAAAAACTAACAGACAAAACTCACAAAGTGATGGTCAGACCACGCTTTTAATGGGTACATTGCTAAAACATGAGGAGCTGTTGAAGAAAGAGTTATTTCCAAGCATGCGAGCTGATGAAATTAATATGGTCGAAAAAAAGATTTTCTAATATGCCATTATGGATATACATATTTAAAATGAAGAAAAACTAAGGGCAATTTTGATCTTGTCAGACAAGATATGAGACGATTAACTAAACTCCTCCAATTTACTCGATCAAAAGATCAATCAATAAATGATCTGATTGATATCTTAAAACCCTGTTATTTTCATCTGATTGTTGAAGGTGTAAATAATATAGCTCGATATAATTCTAAAACACATACATATGAGTCACCAACACTGGCAATGAATTTTGGAACTCTTCTGAAGAAATGTTGTTCTCTTGCCTATATTTATTTATTACAAATAAGTGAAAAAGATGAACAAAGAAAAGAAGTAAACATTTTAAAAACCCTTGTTCAGTTTCAACGGGCTAATGAGATATCCGCCCAAGTTGCAACAAATCTGGGGCAAAAAACATGGAATAAAAATGAGTTAGTTCCCCTTACTGCAGATTTGAAAAAACTAAACCTTTTTTTACAAGCAATGGCAGAACAAAGTTACGACAACATGCAAATGAAAATAGATGAAAATAAGTCATATAATACTCTTAAAGAGGTATTATATTGTCAAATTATTCTTTTAAATACAAGAAGACCTGCTGAGGTGGCACAGTTAAAAGTTGAAACGTATAATTCTATTAATTTAGATGATCATACACAAAACGAATTTCAGAATTGCCTAACAGAAAAAATTCTTTTGAGAACATATAGCCGCCTTGTTGTAAGAGGCAAAAGAGGACGAGGGGAACCAGTACTACTTTCTAATAAAATGCGCGAACACTTTGATTTTTTGGTGCAAATTCGAAAAAACTTTGTTGGAACTAATGAGTATATCTTTCATACAACCGGTAAAAATTTTATTGATGGAACAAAAACACTTTATAAGTATGTAAAAATGTGTGGCATAGAAAATCCCCATAGCATAAGTGCAACAAAGCTTAGAAAACATCTTGCAACTGTAACACAACTATTGAACTTTTCTGATAAAGACTTGGAGCAATTGTCTAAATTCATGGGACATACCTTAAATACTCACTGCAATTTTTACAGGCTACCGGATAATTTATACCAGACAGCAAAAGTGTCCAAACTTCTTCTTTTAATGTCTCAGGAAGGAGTAGAACAGTATAGAGGAATGAAACTAGATGACATCAATATTGATTTAAATCCTCTCGTAAATGACGATGAGCCGATTGTTGAAGTGCTTTCTCAAAATGTTTTAAGTGTAGAACTAGTGTAGGTGTAAGAAGGAGTAGAACAGTATAGAGGAATAAAACTAGATGACATCAATATTGATTTAAATCCTCTCGTAAATGACGATGAGCCGATTGTTGAAGTGCTTTCTCAAAATGTTTTAAGTGATACTCTAGAATATAATGAATTAAATATAAATGCAGAAGCACAACAAATTGCCGTAAAAAAACTTAAAGCACCACATCAAAGAATTAATTGGTCTAATGAACATAAAAAAATTATCTCTTCCTATTTCGCACAACACATAAAAAGGAAGCAGGCCCCTAAAAAATCTGAAGTTGAAGAATCAATCCGAAAATATCCTGGTATGTTTGAGAATAAGATGTGGACATCAATTAAAGCCATAGTATATAATATTTATACTAAAAAATTGAAAGTTGAAGACAGGTTAGATTAGATTAGATTGATTAGATTAGAATAGATTATATTAGAATAGATTAGAATAGATTAGATTAGATAAGGTCTTTTGTACTTAGTTTGTAAAGAATGTCTCAACAAGAGCGAAAATATTAAATTTGGCGCCATTCTTTGCAATTGTACTTTGACAATCAAATTATTATGACAGTTCACGGTTGATAGTCCGCCGTAATTAAAAATTGATCGTTATTCGACATAACAACGCATAACATAAACAATAGGAAATTGTTTAAAAAAAGAAACGAACGATGAGGTTTCCAACAAAATAATCTTCAGCGATTGAGGGTCATTTTATGATGATTCGTAAACAAGCACAATTGTCACATTTGGAGTTAAATGAAAAATTTCCTCAAAAAAGTGTTTTTTAAAATTCTCCGCTCTTGTTGGGATACCTTTCACAAATCAAATTATTTAATTATAAAAAAATAAATAATCTATATCATAATTATTTTTTTTCCACCTTATTTAGAACACTCTTCTTTTTATAAAATAAATATTAATTAAAGTGAATAATATATTTAAAATTGAAATTTAATATAGAATATAACTATATTTTTACTGAAATCAAATTGGATATTAATATAAGCCTTTAATCTTGCAACGTAACAATAACACCCGACTAGAGATTGGTTTTTAGCAATTAAATGTTGCCAAATCTCTTGGTTCAGGGTTTTACTAAACATTATGTTGTGTATATATACAAATAAAAGCAGCGTCACAGTCTAGAGAGGACAAACCTTCAACTAAAAAACATATCTTTGTACATAAACTGAACCAGTGAAAAAGTGTCATTAGTTGTTACAATTCGCTTTCCTTCTCATACAATTTAGTTGACAAAGAAGGAACTAATTATTAACGTGTAGAAAAAAATCAGGCTAGTATCGAAAATAGATGGCGGGGATTTTTATTTAAGCAAAACAAACCCGAACCAGATATACGGCTCAGCACCGTCAAGCCGGTTCAGATTTGTGCACTAAACTACCTATTACTGGTTCAGTTTGTTACCAAATCTGTAAATATATATATATATATATATATATATATATATATATATATATATATATATATATATATATATATATATTTATATAAATTACATGTAATATCGATGCGATCCAAAATCTTATTTGACATTTTAAAGTATTGTTCGCTTTGACTAAAGAGAGTAAAAAAAAGAAAAGTTGGGCTCTTCACTCTGTAGACTGTAGGTTTTGGGAGGTATCAGGAATGAGAGGTATTTATAAGGCTGTATATACCAGGCTAGTATAGGCCTACAGTCTTGTAAATATCAGTTTCCCAAAAGTCCATCCAGTCCCTCACAAATTATCTCCAGTTTTTCAGCTCTTTTTCTCGTATATCTTCCATCACTGACTATATCCCCCTATCCCCCTTCTTCTCTGCATACCAACTCTCCCTCTCATCCTGTGATTATCGCCATGTCTCTTACCATTCTTCTATTGTCCATGTGCTGGAGATATACCAGCCACTGCAACATTCCCGACTTTCAAAAAATGCCCAATCGTTACTTCCTTATAGAATTCATAAATTTCTAATTCATAATAAATATGTGGACATTATTGGAAGAGTAAATGAATTGAAATTGAAGAAAAAAATTAATTAAATACAGCCAGGCAATGGGACGACAAGAAGAATAGGGCAACTCTGGAGTGGATGCCGCTTGATCGTAAACGGGCACGGAGAAGACCGAAAACATGATGAACGACTTGTGACATCATTAAGTAAATTGGAACCCGAATGGCAAAGGGAAAAACGCAAAAGTTGGAAGCGTGCTGAAGAGCTGTATATATATATATATATATATATATATATATATATATATATATATATATATATATATATATATATATATATATATATATATATATATATATATATATTCGTAGATGATCGACCGAAATCTGTGTTCAAAATCCTAGAAGAATAAGCACTCGATTACAAAACATTTCGATTGATCAAGCCGACACTGACCGATACAACCACTAAACTGAAATTTCCGAAGCCTTCCTGATTCAAACCGGAGTAGACAAAGGTGACTGCTCTTGCACTTAGTCCTGGACAAAGTCATAGGGGAATTGGAAAAAGAACTGAAAATTGAAGGACACTGGGAACCAATACAACTCGGACGACCCAAAGACAAAACACGGTAAGATAAACATGGTCACTCACTTCAAATACCTGGGTGAGATCCTCGAACCCACAGGAGGAGAGAAGACAGCACAGTAGACTCGATTACAGAAGATGAAGAGGGCATACGGCAAGTTACCTAATATCTACAATAAGAAATACATATCCACTCAAAAAAAGATAAAATACTACAACACAGTAATCAAACCAGAGGCACTATATTCAAGCGAGACACTTACACTTCACACAAAAAGCGGCATAGAAAACATACTAAAAAAAGAACACAAATTATGAGGAAAATTCTCGGCCGAAAACTAATAGAGGAAGAATATAGACTACATTCTGGGAAGACCACAGACTAACGTCCAACGTAGCGGCGGATATAAGAAAAAGAAGGTTGAAATTCTGCGGACATATCAGCAGAATCGCACCGACAAGATTTAACAATGAAATTCTTACATACATACAAGGGGTCAAGTCAACAATACCACGGATCGCACAAGTCAGAACTGATGTGGGGAAGGCACAAATAGATCCAACAGAGACTGAGGACGTACACAAGCACGTACATAAATAAGATACATAGGTGGAACGTCATGTCAGAGAGCGAAGTTTCAGGGAGACTGGGGACAAGGTGAATGGAGGAGAGGAAAAGAATCCACGGAGAAAGGATGAGAAAGGTGTGGAAGATCAGAAGGAACACTCAAAAATTAGTCAGAATGCTTTGCGTGATGCGTGCACTTAATAATAATAATAAAGCTGCTTTATATTTTCACTTATTTTCTTTTCAGAAATGTTCGCAGTTCGCCGGTTTCAACTCTTTGAGCGGTTTATCTTGAAGACTGAAACCTCCTTGGTGACACTCATATTTTTCACATGAAATCCGAACCGAATATGCTCTTTAGTTATTTCCGGCGTAAGTTCTAGTGAGTTTTAAGGATACGTTTTAAGGATGGATATAGTCAAAAGTGTTATATTAGTTTACTAATTTTAAATTCTCAACGGAATAAATTTGTATATAAAATAAATTTGCTTCTACATATTATGATGTAATAATTTAATATAAATTATCTCTTTTTAATAACATTTTAACTGGTTAAAAATATATCTAAGTTCTTCACGAAGATTAACTTACAATGAACTATGAGCATGATGCGTTTGCTGACAGAGGGTGGTACTCCATTCGAGGCGATGCAAAGATAGGGTCCCATTTGTTGTCTACTCACTCGTGTGAGATTCAAGAAGTTGCCTTCAGTGCTTGAAACTGAAAATAACCATATTACATTGGAATAACGATATATAATATAGTTAAAAAATAATCCTAAGAATATTCAGCTTATTACACAGGGTGGACGATAGGTAACTGAACGTTTGCTGTGGGTGTCTAGTTTAAATTTGTTTGTTTCTGAAAGTTGGGCTTTGGTGACATTATAGATCATCAATTCTTCTATTGGAACCTTCTATTGGAAACTTGAAGATATTTACCACGAAACACCAAATCACTTTTTTGAACTACTTGACACACGTTTCGCTAACCATGTTAGCATCATCAGGTGATGATTTAATCTTCTCCTGATGATACTAACATGGTTAGCGAAACGTGCGTCGAGCAGTTCAAAAAAAGTGATTTGGCATTTAGTGGTAAATCTCTTCAAGTTTATTATAGATCACATTTGACTAATAAACCATTAAGTTATAAACCAGATGGTTACAAATCCATCATTAGGTATGACGAATTTGTAACCATCAAGTTCAAAGATTCAAGCTAAATGTCAGGCAAGAACAGTTTTAGGGAAATAATTATAATAATAATTCACTAGTGAAGTATATTTTTGTATTTAAGATTGTGTGGCGTGATCGACCGAACGTTATTCTATCTCTCTTTAGGTATAGTTTAATGTGCTACTGAGTTACTTTTGCTTAAGTTAGTTACTAAAGGGATGTATCGTAAAATGAAATGTAGTTGGAAGAAAATTAATTTATTATGATTAATAAAATTATTTTATTATTAATGTTCATTGAAATAATTTTTGGTAAAAACATTTAATCTTTACGGCATTAATATTTGATGCGTTTCGTTATAGCTTCAGATACCTTCTTTAGAAATAAATATTTTCAATATTGAAATGGATATAAATATAAAGCGTTTACATAATATATATATATATATATATATATATATATATATATATATATATATATATATATATATATATATATATATATATATATATATATATATATATATATATATACATATATATTTATATACAGGATGTCCGCTAATTAATAGTACACTGCAAAACTGCAAGTTTGTTGACTAAAAATTAGTTCCTTATTTCAAAATTATTAGGGCCTTATTAGTCCCTTAGTTCAAAAGTTAATAGTAACGAAGATAGAGGGTGTTAAAGTTAAAATTTTATTTTCGATTTACGTCAATAACTTTCTTAAATGAAATTTGGTAGTGGGGGTTTTTTAAGATAAGACATTTAAATTTCTCGAAAATTCTTAATAACATTTGTATTATTATTTTATTTTAATTCTAAAGAATTGTTATCTAAATATTCCCGACCTAAAACATTGTCTTCGATTGTTGGTTGAAGTTTATGGTAAACATGCTCTAACCCAAAAAACTTGTGAATGATGGTTTAAATGCTTTAAAAGTGGTGATTTTGATATAAAAGACAAGGAATGTCTAGGACAGGGACTCAACTCATACATTGAAACAGCTAGCCGAATGACTAAATGTTGACTAATCCGCCATTTCCGAACGAGTACCTGCTTTTGGAAAGATCCAGAAGGAAGGAAAATTGATTCCATATAATAAAATATACCTATACCTAGAAAGAGACATTGAAATTGAAAAACTGCTTGTGAAATTTTATTTGTCAGACAGAAAAAAAGGTTTTTTTTGCATGCAGTTGCGACAGGTGATGAAATGGATCTATTTTGATAACCCAGGGTGCAAAAAAATCATGGGTAGACTCAGGCCAGCTCAACATCACACACAGTGCGCAATATAAATGAAAAGAAGGCTTTGCTGTGTATTTGGTGGGATAGTAGACGAGTTGTGAATTGCGAACAGCTGAAACCTGGTGAAACGATTACTGGCAATCGATACCGACAATAATTAACAAAATTGAATCGAGCATTAAAGGAAAAACGATTAGAATTTGCCCAAAGACGCATAATGTAATTTTTCAATATGACAATGCTTTATCTCATGTTACAAATGTGTAAAAAACCATATGGAAAACGTTAGATGGGGCGTCCTATTCTACTTCAAACTCAGCCCTTTCGGACTACCACTTATTTCGATCACTGCAGCACGGACTTTCAGAATAACACTTACATTCTTACGAAGAAATGAACATTAGGCTTGATGAATAGTTGGCTTCAAAAAATCAAAAATTTCCCTTGCCGCAGAATCGATCCAAGACAAAAAGATGGCAAAAAGTAATCGCCATTATTAGCCTATTATTAGCCATTATTAACACCTATTACTTGCTGAAAGTGAGCACAACAATAGGATTCAAAGGGAAAAACGTAAGAAAACCATGAACCGAGCTAAATGACCTATTCCATTAAGCCAATTCTTTGAATTATTAATGTAAGACTTATTTAACGACCAGTTTCACGATTTTTGCACGGTTAGTTAGGCGGTCATTTAATTAAAACTTAGTTTAGTTTTAGAATTAAATTGACTCATTTCCTGACGATGCTAACATGGTTAGCGAAACGCGTATCGAGAATATAAAAAAATTGATTTGTGGTTTAGTGATCTATATTTACTATTTTCTTAAACTTCTCCTAATATGTATTTAATTTAAATGAGTACTCCCACATTCTGTTTTTTATTTGTCCATTGAACCACATTCGTAGAGAGCCAGAAGTTTAAATTCTTTTAAGCACCAGTTAATAACACTGAAAACAAAACATAGAATGAACGCTACAATGCCAGATAATATTTCAAACAGACATAATTCCTAAGCTAAAATAAACGTTTCGCATGTGAGACGGTTTAAATTTCCATTTTCATTAGAACTACAATTACATTAGGACGTAACTATAACGGAGAATGCTAAATAATAGAATGAGCCTCTCGGCCTATAGCTTGTTCTTCAATTTCGCGAACCGAATTTGACGTTAAAACAATTCGGAATACGAGGAACAGGAACCACTGGACATGTTTTGCCATAAAAGAAATTGGTAGGCTAACAAAATTTAATCAATTTCACAAGGTCGGTGTAGTTTTGTGCGGCGTGGGGCTCGCCAGGGAACAATGTTATTATCGTATATTATTTCGCTGTCGATTAGAAAAAACACAGATAAACTCTGAAAGTTTTGGAGACAATGGAATTAATAGACGTTGGCGTCTGGAGAGGAAAGAAAATTATTTTCAAAGAAAAGAAAAATACACTAAAGAAACATAAGGCGGTTATTTGAAAACTTCTTGACTTAGACCAACGACATTTAATGATGATTGCGGTAAACGGGATTAGCGTATGACCTCAGCCATTAATTTTGCTGAATCGTTGTTGAAGAAATATTGGTTTTATAGTGACTCAAATAAGTTTAAATCGTCATGGTTTTCTGCATCCTGGGCATTAAAGGTAAGGGAGATACAGAATTAGTATACATGATCAAGCATTGCTTGGCTTTTCGCGCCTGCCTCTGGGCTGAGAGCTTCTTTTGCGATTATTTCCCTTATTAAGCTTCTGAGTTCTGTATGTCTCCTCTCGTCATTTGGGTCTGTCGTTTCCGTGTTTTCCTATTCAGACACACTAGAATTAGTGTCCTGCATCTGCTGACGATGAACTAACCATCTCAGGTCAGCTTTTATGATCTGAGACTCGATACTCAAACTGATAGCTTTTTCAAATACCTCTACCTTGGTCTAATAGTTTTATTATTTCATTCTAAAGATTTTTCAAGGGCAGCTTTAATAAAATTTACAAACACACAAAAAAAAATTAAGCGTCAGCGTGGTCAAACACACACCTGTTTAATAACACTGGCTTTAATCTCAGAAACATCAGTTTCCCCCACGTCAACGATCTAGCGTTCTTTAGCGACTAACCACGCTATAACTTTACAATGTGCCCCATTAAAGCCGAGTAGATTATATAAAAAATCAAACTAGAATTCGAAGCCGGGACTATTCGATTGCCAGGCGAGTGACTAGCGCGCCAGAACACCGCGGCCGGTACAGATATATTGCATTCCTGTCATTCTGCAGAAGTGTAATCATGTGTATCAGCCTAGATGGGCATTTTATGATGTCTACGAGCTTCCACATTATATTTCTGTTAACGGTGTCAAACGGCTTTGTCAGATCCACAAAGATTACAAATAGGGTTTCATTTTCTTCTCGGCACTTTTCTTGTATCTTGCGTATGGCGAATATCATATCTGCTGTGCCACGATCTGCTCTGAATCCAGACTGACTCTCCGCCAGCATTGGTTCAACAATATCAGTCAGTTTGATATATAGTCAGTAATGATATACCCCGATAGTTATTGCTTTCTCCTTCCCCTTTATTTAAATAATATAAATATACGTTTGCAATTATATTGCGCACATCTTTGTAATTATCTGCCGGTTTTCCATGCATGTCTATAGCTTTTGTTATTTTTTAGCTTCTAGATTTCCATTTCAAACTCATCCATGGTGGGCTCCAAGCTTATAACGATAGGACTTTCAAGGATGAGATCCAAGACTCTTTAATCAGCTGTAGAGTTAGCCGTAGTTCATCAGCCATAGAGCCGCCCATATCTCCCTTAGACCTTCCAGGGTAGTGATTGTATCCCTACTATCAGCACTTCGGACTGGTGCAATGTTGTTTATTTGCGAACCAAAGATAGCTCTAATGTTTGGGAAGAAATTTCTTGTATCGTGTTTATCTGCTTATCCTGTATTTCAATTTCCTTTGACAACCAGCAGTTTTAGATCTCTGATGTTTACCTTAAGTCCTGCCTTCGGCAAGCTGTATGTTTTATGTTTTTCTTGTTTTTCTAAGAGTGTAGCATTTGTGGTCTTCTCTATCTTGCTCACTAATTTCACTATTTTGGAGGATAGTTTAAACTTTTCCATGGCTTACATTCTGGATCTTTTTATGGAACACAGTAAAAGCTTGTTAAAAGCTATAAAGAATAATATTGCTACGATTTTATACTCATCAAATGTTGTTAGTGATTCTTTTATGACAAAAACTTGGTCAGTGGTTACTCTGCCATACCTAAAACCTGCCGGGTTGTCCCCTATATGTAAATCAAGTATTCCTCCTAAACTCTTTTTGATTGATATCACTACATTTCCGTTTTTTAGAATAGGTATAATGCTCGAAATTGTTGTCACTCATTTTTAGAACGCACTAAAAAAACCAGTTCACCAAAATAATTGCTACGTGTGACCCTAGGGAATACAAACTCGTATTGAAAAGGCATCAGATGTTGACGTGCCTCTCTTCCAAAAGAAAAGTTACCACTGTTTCCTCATCGATCATTACGCCATCTAATAAGACTATACTTTATTCAAACACCTCGTATAGATAAAAGGTTTAATACATTTTATATATTAATCCCATTACAAATTTTTTTTACCAAAACTCCCTACTTAAATTGCTTATTTCCTTTTGTCGGACAAATCTTATTTGTCTCCAAAGATTCTTTTTTTGCTCGGCTCTTAAAGAACGCCAAAGACCACATCAAAAAGTTCTTTTTTAGCTCAGTAAGCCCACCAGATATCCCTGCTATACAAATAAAAAATATTTTCTTTTTTTATAAAGACACCTACGTTTATTTTTTTGTTTATGTTTGAAAAAGTTAAGCGTATATTACAAAATTATTGTTTATAACATAGCAATTATTTGGAGGTCAACGCTCTGGGCATTATTTACTGACCTATCTCATTTACAATTCTACAAGTGGTTCGTTAAAGTCTGACTAACCGTCGATAGCATAGAGCCATGTTTGCAAATGATTAGTCCACTGGTTGGCAATAATCGAACTTATTGGTTTATTCATTTTGTATATTGTTTGGTAATAATCTTGGTTAGAAGCGTATATATTTTTTATCTATCTCCTATGAGTACAGCAATCTACCCGAAAGCAATAAGCATTTGTTATGTTAATGATTCTTAACAGGTAGAGAATCACTCCAGTGAGCGATCTCTTTAAGAGTTAAACTTAATAATAAAGTTTGTAAGTTCTGGCAACGTGAATTAAGTTATATAAACCACACAGGAGTTCATTCATCTGGCACCCAATATTAGATCTGAGGGCTGAAGGCCACGTTTCAATCTTGATACTTCGTACTTGATGCGATGCACTTGATGCGCATGCATGCGCATGTCATCATGCCCATTTGTTGGTCAACACATTGAGATGAACTGATACTCTATCACTGTAATTCACACTATATTGGTCAATTAGTTTTTTAGTGGAGGGCAGTAGGATATCACGCTGGATGATGTTATCGGATACATAATAGGGAGTATCAACAATTACGCGCAGAGTCCTATTTTGGAACCTTTCGAGTATAGATATATTGGAACTACTAGCAGTTCCTAACAGTTGGATTCCATAGATCCAGATAGGTTTCAAAATTGTTTTGTAGAGTAATATCTTTTGTGTAGAGAGAGCTTCGATTTGCAGCCTATGAGTCAATACATTTGACTTAGTTTTAGACCGAGTTGTTTTGGTTTAGTGAATATATGTTTCTGCCATGTCAATCGGCGATCAAGGTATATACCGAAATATTTTACATGCTCGGCTTGTAGAATCTGTCTGTTTTTAATCTTCATTGGCGGGCAGGTATCTCTACGCAAGGTGAATGTCACATAAGTTGACTTGGAATCATTGACTTTCATGCGCCATTTTTTCATCCAGTTTTGGATTTTTTCCAAGGTTTGTTTGTAAGTTTCTCGAGGGCTGCGATGGGTCAACATGTGATGCTGTGTTAGCACCGCTGTGTCGTCTGCAAATCTCACAACATCAGTTGATCTGGTTGTTGGTAGATCTGCGGTATAAAGCCCATATAAGATGGGTCCTAGGACACTTCTCTGTGGTACGCCGGATTGTTTTAAATCGGTATATTCGCTACCTTTTTTGACGAAGAAGTAACTTTTTGTCAAATAGGATTTCAATAAAAGGAAGTGTTGGTATGAGAGGAGCGATGTTAATTTGACAAAAAGACCAGTATGCCATATCAAAGGCCTGGCACACATCAAGGAAAGTAGCCGAACAATATCTCCTGATGTTTATTGGATCTCTATCGATTTTATTAATCAGTCTGTGTACCTATTCTATCATACCGTGCTTATTGCGAAAATCGAATTGGTGGTCCGGATTAGTTTTTCTTCTTCTATTAGCGACTTCATTTTTTTCCTGTAAATTTGTTCGAAAACCTTAGAGAGAATCGATTGGTTCATATAAAGCCGTTTCCTCTGTTTTTTTTTCTCAGGCCTTAAGATTATAATAATTTGTGCAAATTTCCAGTCACTTGAAAAATAATTTATGGGTAGTATTGCATTAAATATGTATGTTGTTAATTTTATGCATTTTTGAGAAAGTTTTTGTAGAACCTTCCCGATTATGGAAGCTGTGGCATTATCGCCTTGATCGAACACTAAACTAACATCTGCATTCTGCCAACTATCTAATATTGTGTTTTCTTTGAGACATTTGCTAAAAAGAACTTGTAATACATCCTCTACAATATATTTTTAACATTTTATAAGTAATTTTTTCTTCGTAAGAGCCTTTCCTGTTTTCCAGTTATTAAAGAGTTGCCCGTATTTTTTATTTTCTTATCTCGGAGCTATCTACTGATCTAATGTTACAAATTTGAACTTGGTGTTTTTGAATCAGATCCAGGGGAAGTGTAAATGAGTGTAAATGTTTTACTGTGGTCATCAATGTCTTTGTTGTCGATCAGTATTAGGATGAAATAAGAATAAAACACATCCAGCGGAAAAAGGTCTTAAGAATAGGCGATATATATACATATATATATATATATATATATATATATATATATATATATATATATATATATATATATATATATATATATATATATATATATATCCACCATCATCACCACCATTATTACTCAGCCATTGTCGATCCACTAGCATGCTTCCAACATGCGCTGTCCTGAACTCTCTTCTGCCATTCGGGTTAAATATACTTGACAATGTCATCCGTCCATCATGTTTTCGATCTTCTTCGTGAACGTTTATGATTAAGCGGTATCCATTCCAGGATTCCAGAATTGCTTTGGTCCATCTGTCATCGCCTCGCCTTGCTATATGGTCTGCCCATTTCAATTATTTCACCCTTCCAATGATGTCACATACTTTGTTTGTTCTCTGATCCATACACAATTCTTTCTCTCCCGTTTTGTAATGCCAAGCATACACCTTTCCATTCCCCTTTGTGTTACCCCAATCTTTTGAACTGATTGTGATGTGAGTGTCTATGTTTCACTTCCGTGTGTCAAAACTGGCAGCATGCACTGATCAAAAACCTTTCTCTTCAAATAAAATGGGGATTTGTTCTTAATACTATATTGAGCCTGTCAAATGCCTGTCAGCCACACTTAACACGCCGTTCCACTTCCCGGGCAGTATCACCTTCCATTGAAATCCTTTGCCTAAGATACTGTAGTGTGTAGATAGATGTAGTAGTCCACAAATAGAACATTTTCTATTGGCAGCAAATTTATTGAACATAACCTCGCTCTTTTTTAGGTTTATTTTCAAGCCAAATCGTTCTCCCGCTCTTTGCAGTTCTTGTATGAGTTTTTGTAGCACATCTCGGTTTTGTGAGAGGAAAACGATATCATCTGCGAATTTAAGAGGACGGAGGTGTGCACCAGTGATTCTTATTCCCTTCTGTTCCCAATCCAGATTACAGAATACCTGTTCAAGACAGGCTGAGAAAAGAACAGGCGATAATGAGACACACCATGCCACATACCCCGTTCTACATTGATTTTAACTTCAAGATCATCCATGTGAACTGTAGCTGTAGCTTCATTATACATTGATCCCAGTAAGTTCACACAGGCTCAGTGTGTGAACCCCCCCCCCCCCCCCCAATATATATATATATATATATATATATATATATATATATATATATATATATATATATATATATATATATATATATATATCAATATAATTCCATTTCAGCCATGTGTTCGTTCGATTAACCTTGTTTTATAATTTAATAATAAATCACGATTTTCGCATTATACCTTCATTTCAATTCTAATGTAATAAATGTAACATACAGAATATTGATCTGATGATTTTTAATAACTTAAGCCACATGGAACTTGATTTGCACTTAAGTTACAATAAGAATCAATTAATCGATGTAACAAATAAAAAAGATCTTAAAATTAGTACCAATAGTTTATTTGAACTCATTAGCCATAAGATGTAAACAAATTGAATTAGTTCATTCTGTATTGCAGCCCTGAAAAAGGAAATAATGGATTTCCGAAAGCTCGGGGTTTGTAAGGAAATAGTTTCATTAAAAAATCCAGATCGCTACCCAAAGAATATTGATAATCGCTATATATATATATATATATATATATATATATATATATATATATATATATATATATATATATATATATATACACATATATATATATATATATATATATATATATATATATATATATATATATATATATATATATGCCTATCTAAATATCTATATAATATATCTATATCTATAATCTTCTTTAGCTTTAAACTTCGATTTGAAAACTGAAAACATAAGAAAACTTTCCTTTACCAGCTTTTTCCCGAGAAAAAAATAACGCAATTAAGATGGCGGATTGTTGTTTAAATGGTCTCCGTAAATCGGTTTAGAACGTCTCCAAAATTAAACATTTACTTCAACCTCGGGGCACTTATCGTTAATTCTGTTAAATAACCCGCGTTTGTCTTTTTCTTTTTTTCCCCGCTAGTTCTGTTGACAATTACGGTTCTAGCTCGAACTTTACGCTGCAAAGAATGCACCAAAAAAACGGTTTTGTTATCGGAGGGAGAATTGTACTATACAAACTGAGGAAATTGTTTGTATTAAAAGACAATTCTTACATTAGCTTACAAAATTTAATTTTTTATATTTTCTTGATTATTTCCTAATTTCTAATGGTTCTTATATCTGACCAATATGATCTTGTCCAACAGGTCACAGAAAGGCACAATGGATATGCCATGGCACTGTGCTTGGCTTTTATTGACTATAAAAAGGCATTTGACTTAATATCAAAGCAAGTAGGTAGAGCCTACGTGAACCTACTGAGATCAATGCATGATAAAGCTACAGGGACAGTTCGCATGGATGATCTTAAATTTTGCCACGTATTTAGATCCCGTAATATCGAAACGATATTTACAACAGAAAGATATATATCCAGTTTCCTTAGACCAATAAAGGATAATATTCCAGAAGAGTCACATGGTGTCTATGAGATTCCTTGCTCTGGCTGCTCCCAATCATATATCGGCCAAACTAATAAATGAATCCAAAATCGTATATACGAACATTCCGATTCTCGCAGTCCAAAAATCGGATCTCTCCTCGACTTTAGCAGACTTTAGCATATCCAAACGACTTTAGCATATCCAAACGGGTTACAAAATATATTTCCGCAGAGCCAAAGTAATCGCACCAATATATTCCTACAAGCCCCGCATAATTCGTGAAGCAATTGAGATCCAAAAACGTCCAGACTGCCTAAACAAGAGGGACGACGGTCTTAGAGTTTCAAATACATGGAAACCGCTTATTTCCAAATTGCCCATCCAAAACCCTTCCAGTCAAACATCCACCTCCCGTCTCACCCCCACCCCTCAACCGAGCGTCGCAACCACAACCTCACCTATTAATAAAGAGGTCGCGTCGTCCACGTTCTTTTCTAGTTGTGAACTCTAGGGAGTAGGCAGCTTTATGCCTCGGAGTAAATCAACTAGATTGTCTTGAAAATGGCTTCAAAGTGGAAGCCGAAACGTCGAGATTTTACAAATCTATAACGCGCGCTGAATTGGGAACAGATTGGAATAAAAATAAAAGTGTCATAATAAATCATCGTCTCCTCTCCCAAGACCCACATGAACTACAAAAACACATACAAGAGCTGCAAAGGGCGGGAAGACAATTTGGCTTGAAAATAAACCTGGAAAAAAATCAGGTTATGTTCAATAAATTTGCTGAAATCAAAATAATATCTATTTTAGGAGGCGATTTGGAGGTGGTAGACTACTACATATATCTTGGGCAAAGGATTTCACTGAAAAGTGATACTGCCCGGGAAGTGGAACGGCATGTTACGTGTGGCTGGCAGGTATTTGGTAGGCTCAACCTAGTGCTTAACAACAAGATCACATTTTGCCTGAAGAACAAAGTTTTTGATCAGTGCGCACTGCCTGTTCTGACATACGGAAGTGAAACATGGATACTCGAATCACAATCACCTGCACATTGATCAGAGAACGGACGAAAGTATGTGACATAATTGGAAAGATAAGGAGCAATTCCTTTAACTCCTGGTACTTGAGTTATAATATTTTAAGCGAGAATGCGAACAGCTCTATGAGAAGTTGCATGCTTTTTCCACCTAGTAATTCCGTCTTTTCCGATAAAACACGGAATTTTATGCCTAGATCGATCTGTTTATTTAGTTTTATTGTCAGAAAACCTTCTTCAGATTAAGTATTCTCGTGGAGAGTTTGCATCTCGTCATCTTCTAAACTTTCGACATCTGATAATCGCATCGCATAATCGCAGGAGCCTCTCCCGTTCTTTCTTATAACACCCACTGGCCATTTTACTAATTCTGTAAATGTATTAATTCAGAAATTAAAAAAAACTACTACTGCATTACATTTTTTGGTGCATGGATACTAACCTCACTTTTAGAGACCAATACTATTTAAAAATCGATAACGGTGTTTCACTAATAAACGCTGTTAACACACTGTGTATGAAAACTCTACACAGGAAGGTTCCTAAATACATTCCGCACAGTTAACCTATTCGATATTTATCGGTAAAATTCGCTTTGATCGGTCTCCGACACTGTTACGTTAGTAATGGAGGATTAAAGAGCAGTTGAAAGGCAACCCCACTATGGGAAAAAATAATCTCCGATGAAGCGCACAACATACTGCAGAACAAACATAACTGCAGCATTAGGGCCGAGGATGAATTCTCAAATGATTCAGAAGTTACCTCTTCATCCTCAGAAAATCGTTGTTTGATGTGGTTTTTGGACTGAAGGAGTGGTCGAACCATATTTTTTTGAAGACAATGATCTAAATCATGTTACTGTTAATGGTGAGTGCTAGAGGAATATGTTAACAGAATATCTTTGGACTGAACTTGATAAATGTGGGTATAAACAATGTTGTCCTTCAACAAGACGATGTGACTTGTCACACATCTCCCCAGACAATTGATGTATTGCAAGAAAAGTCACATGGACTCGTTATGTCGTGAAATGCGGCCATGCAATCTCACGCCCTTGGATTATTCTTTGTGGGGGGATATCTTAAGTCTCTAGTTTACAGACATAAATTAACATTACAAAAACATTAACGCTACCATTGAAAATATACCACGCGATATGTGTGAAAAGGGTAATTAAAAATTCACTCTTCGGAATGCATTATACCAGACGAAGCCAAGGGAAATATTTGAATTACATCATTTTCAGAATATAATACTGTTACTTGTTCTTCCAAGAAAAAAATTACAAAATTCAAATTCATAATTATCACTTATTGTGCCCCGTTTTAAAGTTCTGACACTCTTATTGAACAACCCTTCATATTCGGTTTCCTACTAAACAGTCTTTCAAATGGAGCGGTTTTTTAATTCTTGAATAAAACACACTGTTTGAATTGTGTTTTTATTAATAATTGAATCATGGTATTTAAAGTGTATGGCATTTAAACACGAGAAACAATATCAGCCAAATCACCACCTATTGCATCTCTAGAGACGTCCACACTTTTGTCAAAATTTTGGATGACATTTTGGTATACCAGTGACCCAATCTCACCAATAACTTGAATAATTTCATTCTTTATTTCAGGTATCGATTGTAGATTCTACTTGTAGACCTGGCTTTTTACGTAACCCCAAAGAAAAAGTCCAACGGTATCAAATCACACGGTCTTGGGGGCCAATTAACATCATCGTTTCTTGCAATAACTTATCCGGGAAATTGTTCTTTCAATAAATCTATTGTTTCATTAGCAAAGTGAGTGGTAGCGCCATCCTCTAGATCAATATTATACAATACAGCCCACAAAAATACAGTTATCATATCACGACAACGAACACCATTCGCAGATACAGCTTCACCAGCAGCATTCTGAAAGAACAACGGCCCAATTATACATCCTGGTCATAATGCACACCAAACAGTGACACCAGCAGTTGACTTTGATGTTCGAGGATCGGTAGATTGGCCCACAGGGACCCTGCAACTGGCCACCCAGATCACCCGATTTGACACCCTGGATTTGCACCTCTGGGGCCGTATAATTGAACTAGTGTACTCCAGGCCTGTACAAACTAGAGAGGAATTATTGGACCGTGTTCACGATGCGTTCACTCATCTAAGTCCAGGCTAAATTCGAAGGTCTGTTTCGCGAGAAGTATATGACACAGTTATCCAATGTTTGAACAAAAATGGAGGCCACATAGAACAATTATTGTAATTTTACATTCATTATTATTCTTTGTAATTATGTTCCAATTTGCTTATATTTTTCATTTGTTATTACGTTCTAAATATTGTTATGTTCCTGTTTTGTTTTCATGTTCTAATTAAATCACATTAAAATAGAAAATATGGTTTTACAAGAAAACCGTTAGAAATAGATATAGGGAAAGTTATAGAATCAAGTTCTGTATTCGACCATCTAATAATATACAGAGTGTCATATTTGAAAAAAACGAACTTTTTCAACTTTGAAACTAATGTAATTGATCATCAAATTTTGGGCACCCTGTATGCGACAAATTAATTGTCAATGTGGATTTCGAAAATATCAACCTTTGCTTTTGACTATCCCAGAAGCGCTTAGCACCAGTCGAAGTACATCTTTTAAAATTTGGGAAAGAATCAAGATAGTTACGAAACAGTTCAAAATAAGTATAGGGAAACCTGGAGGAACTCATCATAAAACTTTTTCAGAAATTCAAAAATGAAATAATATACCGCGTGTTCTATTTAAAATAAGGAAGTTACTGGTAACTTTCGGGATAACCGGAAGTGCTATGACCTTGAAAATAGTTTAAAATAAAACATAATTTTAAATAACGTCGAAATCCATAAATTTATAATTCTAAGATTTTTTATAACCACGACAACTTCTAACGAAGGTTTACCGTGAGAAACCCGGTATATTGCTCTTTTTTTATTTTCCACCGAACCAGCATCTTCAAGTTTTTAAACGGTCCAAACTTTTAAACAGACATACATGAACGATTATGCATACCGTAAATATCACGTAATTTTCTAAAAACATTTCTCACTGAACGCTCATTTTAATAAAATAATTCCACAGTTTTAACGCGTTGTTGTATGGTATATGACTCCATTTTAATAAATGTCATATATCACACTTCTGAAATAAGACTAGATCTAGGCAAATTCACAACGCCATCTCTGTTCTATTCAATAATTTAAAACCGCTCGATTTGAAATACCCATTATATTATGTGCCTAGGTATGTAAACGGCTCTACTTCTTCAAATTTTTTAACCTTTGCCTTAGCTGTTCTTGTGTTTAATATAAAATACTGTAAAATATCTATATAACCATAATTTTTTTAATTAGACTTACTATATTTGTCAACAAAGTAAGTTTAATTTCAATTAATAAAGAATTAATTTGTTTAAGTAAAGTCGTTTAATTTGTTTAAGTAAAGTTGTATAATTGAATAGGAATACTACGTATTTATTTATTATCAAAAGTTTTGCCGAGCTCAAATTTTGATTCTCACTAAAAATCTTTATATTTTCCATTTGTACATGGCTATTTTCCGGTCTCCTTTGTCGTAGAATGATATGTTTCTGAAGCAAAGCACGCCGATTTTTGTTTCGTCCCTGTTTTTCTTTTGTGATCCACTGAAAGTCCTTATAAGTAAGTTAGGACGCCATTTTGTTTTAGTATTAGGCCGTTATTGTTTCAAGAAATTTTTGTTTTTGTTGTGGCATTATGTTGTCTGAATTCTATTAGTAATTAGTGATTTTTCCATTAAGTTGAAGGTCTAACTACGTTGAGTACTCTTCAGCAAATGTTATGTCTGGTATTTTAATAAATTATCGATCTGTAGTCCTACCCTTTTGTTTTGGACCCTTTGTTGAATTAATTCGCTAAAC
This sequence comes from Cosmopolites sordidus, assembly GCA_031761425.1. Classification (NCBI taxonomy): domain Eukaryota; kingdom Metazoa; phylum Arthropoda; class Insecta; order Coleoptera; family Curculionidae; genus Cosmopolites; species Cosmopolites sordidus. The sequence continues at coordinate 132,844 of JARFXV010001905.1, read as the reverse complement.
CACGTGACTGATGATTTATTTATCAATTATAAATTATAAATTAGTAATTTCGTGTTAACCATTACCAACTTGTCGCGTTGGTTGTCAACATTTATAGATCACGTGGGTTTCAGAATTAAATGAAGGCTCAGTATAATTTAACACATTGTACATTGCAGTATTGGTAAGTAGCACATTGACAAGCAATAATTTCACTATTCTGATGACATTGTATTAGGTCTTGAAATTAAATCTTGGTCTTTTTTGAATACTTTTGGTAGTTGTTAAGGAAAAAGTTAGTACAGACATTATCTTCGACGTAATTTTATCATTTCATAGCATAGTTCCACTAATATTACTATCAAAAATACCAAAAAACCAAAAATTCAAACAATAAATGATATACACTGTAACTAATAGAGTCTGCAACTCCGATATTTTTACAAAATAGCGAATATAAAATCATTGGGTTTAGGTATAAGATATATTTTACGAAATATGTTTGAAATCAATAATAAAATGCAAAAATGGATGAACATCTAGGGTATTCAATAAACAAAACTTTACCCCGCCACGGTTTTTTAGACACTCTGTATGAATAAAATGTATTTTAAATTATGCGGCACTTTTACTTGTACAACACATTTTGGCATTTTCAAATGTCGTCCGCTTCGACTGAAGAGTCCAACTGTCAGATATATATTCCAGTATACCTGGCCTAAGGTGCTGGATGGGTCACGGGTGGTGGATAGTGAAAGTTCCATTAGATATTAATGGACAGCTGCGAATATCTCAAAATAAGCAGCCCCGAAACAAGGCAAAAAAAAACTGGTCTGTTGACCAGTGGTGTGGCTGATATTTAAATTCTGGAACTAACCCCTCCAGTCTTAACCTCTGAACCGTCATATGGTTCAAATTTTTAATTCAAAGTACAAGATGAAGCGTTCTAGTAATCACAAAATTACCCCAGGAGGTAGACAATCCTCTGCCAGCTTTGCTGGTACAACCGGACTTTCGGATTCTGGGGCGTCCGGGCTTAAACGCAAAATCTTTCAGAGGCAGTCGGAAGCCCTCTGGCCAACGTCTGAAACCGAAAAAAAACTTTCTTTGGAACGATAAATATCAATTCTCTCCTGCGCCCAGGAAAACTACACGAATTGGGGCGCACATTGAATCAGCGGAAAATCCAAATTTTAGCTTTGCAAGAAACCAGATTGGCAGATGATAACACCTGTCACACAATTACAGATTTTTTAAAAGTAAAACGGACAAAAGAATACTAAAAAATACACCACATCTCGGTATTGCTTTCGCTATCTCAAGAAATATTCTTGGTTATATAACTAATGTCCAACCTGTAAATAATCGACTTATGACACTATCCCTCAAGTGTGCTAACAAAAACTATACATTAATCAATGCACATCTTCCAGTTAACGAAGAAAATAAATCTAATCCTGAAAAAGTAAATAAGTCCTCGGAAATTCTGGAAAAGACTATCTCTAAAATTCCCTCTAACCATGTAAAAATCTTATTGGGTAATTTCAACGCTCAACTAGGGAAAAAAGGAAGTACAGGAAAACAGTCGGCGGTTTTCCTGCTCATAAATGGACTAACCATAATGGTAGAAGATTGGTTGACCTATTTTCGCAGTGTAACCTAAAAATAATAGCAGCCCATTTTAAGAAGAAAATAACAAAACAAAAGACCTGGAGGTGCCCAAACACGTACATGGGTGAATTTCAAATTGACCATGTTGCCATTTCGTACCCCAATTATAAAGCTATTTGGAATGTTCAAGTCAGGAAAGGAGCTAACATAGATATGGATCACTACTTGACTAGAATCAAACTTAGCTGAAAACCTCAAAAACTTATTCAAAAGACACGGCTAATACCAAAGTTCGACCTTACGAAAATAAAACCAACCCTAACAGCAGAGCTTGATAAACAACCAGCATAGAACTGGTAAGAATTGAAACAAAAAATTATTAAAACAGCCTTAAAGTTGGCCCCTTTACAAAAACGTAGAAAACATCCATGGTGGGATGAAGTTTGCGAGCAAACGGTATTAAGCCGAAGTAAAGCATTCAAAGATTGGAACAGTTCAAAAAACAGCAATAACTTAAAACATCTTTTTGGAAGTAAGAAAAGAAACATTGAAACTAATCATACAAACTAAAAGAAAATATAAAAACAATCAACTTATTGAAATAGAAAAAGATTTCCAAAAAAATAACACCCGAAACTTTTATAAAACATTTAAAACTAAATTAATAAGCTATCAACCCCAAAGCAAATCTTTGCTTCCAAAACGAAAACGGACAATTAACTCTAAATAATCAAACCAAATAACCAATTGAAGAGAACTTGAGAAATATTTTGAACAAATACTAAACTGTCCTGAGCCCTTAAACAAATTACCAACAAACAAACCCAGATTCATTACCACCGAATGAGGATGAAATAATTAGGCAAATCAAGTGACTTAAAAATAACAAAGCTTCTGGTGAAGATGGAATTACTGAAATTTTGAAATCCGCTGGCCCAGGTACAATCAAGGAAATAACCAAAATTCTACAAGAAGTTTAGCGAACCGAACGGATTCCGGAAGATTGGAAAAATGCTCTAATCTATCCACTACACAAGAAAGAAGATAGAACGGATGTAAACAACTACAGAGGGATATCTCTTCTCTCAGTTTGTTACAAGATTCTATCTCAATGTCTACTAGACAGAGCACAGGGACAGTTAGAACCTAAAATTGGTGAATATCAAGCAGGTTTTCGACCGGGCAGATTCTGCCCTGAACAGATCCTGAATCTAAAGTTGATCCTAAGACATCAAAAACTGTACAATAAAAATCTCGTCTGTACATTTGTGAATTTCAAAAAAGCATATGATTCTACTGACTGCGAACCTTTATTCCGAATCTTGAAAGAACAAGGACTAGATCTGAAAACGCTGAAAATTATTAAAGCAACATTAACTAACACAAGTTCAAAAGTTAAATTCATGGGTGACATCTCAGAGCCCTTCGAAATTAAAACTGGAGTGAGACAAAGGGATGGACTCTCGCCACTCTTATTTAACTGTGTTCTAGAAAAAGTAACACAGGAGTGGCGTGACAAAAAGTCGGCCCTGAATATTGCCAGCCCATTAAACTGGGGAAAACCAACATCAAATTAGATTGTCTGGCATTTGCTGATGATCTAGCAATTTTGGCTCAAGATATATTAACGGCACAAAAATAGATTGAAATCATAAAAGAAACAGCAGAAAAGTTAGGACTCCAAACTTCCTTTGAGAAGACACAATACATGACCTGCCACAGACTAAGAACACTATTTCTAAAAACAAAATATGGTAACATTAGATGAGCCTCTCAGTTCAAATATTAGGGTGAAATAATCATGGAAAATGGGTTGAAAAAAGAGGCCAATAAGGCTAGATGTCAAAAAATGGAAACGGCATTGAGAGTTACACAAAATATTTACAACAAAAAATGTATATCTAAAAACACAAAATTGAGACATCACAACACAGTTATTAAACCAGAATGTCTATATGGGGCAGAAACGCTCATTTTGAATAAAAAGAAAGACACAGAGGAGATTGAAAAGAAAGACAAAAAAATATTAGGCCCCAAACAAATAAATAGCTACATGCCGACTTCGAGAAAACCAAGAAATCAAACAATACACGGATATACATAGCGATATGAGAAAAAGAAGACAGGTTGACGCACAGCTTCATCCTGTCCAGGTCATTCTCCCCGAAGATCCTGGCGAACAGAGGACGTCACAGTGGCCAATATTTTTTAAATTGTTTAGAGAGAGAAAAAATGAGTATATATATATATATATAGATATATATATATATATATATATATATATATATATATATATATATATATATATATATATATATATATCGTCGTACTCAATAGAAGTAGCAAGACTACGATGTCACAAAAACGACAGACCAAAGAGAAGCAACTAAGAAGCTATATTAGAAAGGGAGTTAAAAAGCACGTTTAAGAACTAGCAACTACTCGTATAAGAACCCCAAACTATTTTGTTCACCTAATAATAGAGAAAACTTAAACATTTATCAAATACAAAAGCAATTTAATTTTAATCAACTTTAAACTGATATTAATTAAAACGCTGGAAGATTAAACTTGAATCGATGGACCTCTTAAGACGTTCTGAACCGAATTTAATATCGAGATAGAGGAGTTAATATTTCGAAAGGACATAGATACGGATTTAGTGGTTTAAAATTGATGGAATGTTCCCTGGCTAATATTGATATTTGACCGAATCTGTTGAACTTTTCCTTTCCGAAATGGTTTTCCAGGGAATTATCAACAACTTTTTTGTTAATCCCCATTATGAAGAATGTATAATTGATATCGGAGATTTAAAAATTTCTTTAGACCGTATTGTAATAGAAAATTTTCCTATAGATTGCGATATGATCACAAAATAAAGGAAATAGGTAAGTAGTCTTCGCAAGCAAATAAGTTGGCTATTTTTGCTACGAGGGTTGCTATTTATGTATCTGGAATTGGCAACAATGTTGTTGTTAGGCGACATCTGATATATACATCGTAAAATATGACATTGTTGTCTGTATACGTACGCAGATCGTTTTGTCGTCGCTATTTGAGTTATTTAGTGATTTGAAAAATTCATCTGTCAAAAAATGGAATTAACTCGTGAGAATCGACTTCGACTTCGACTTTTGGCGATAATATACCATCTAAAACCACTGTATATTACTGGTTTAGTGAACTTAATCATGGCCGTCATTCGCTCACGGACGAATTTAAATAAGGTCGTCCCAAATCGGTTGTTGTGCCAGAAAACTTCGATACTATTCGCGAACTAATAAAGCAAGATTGCCATATGACATACCGCGAGATTGAGGCATCTCTGAGCATTAGCGTGAAAAACATACACAATACTTTACATGAACATTTAGCCGTAAAAAAAAAATGTGCGCGTTAGTTTCCGCATAATTTGACAATTTCTCAAAAAAAGGCTCGTGTCGATTGGTACAAAGAAATGTTCAAAAAATACAATCCTGGTGCGCCAAAAGCCGTGTGTAACATCTACACAGGTGACAAATCTAGGATATATGTGTATATGAGCCAGAAAGTAAACAGCTGTCGACTACATGGGTCTTTCAAAATGAGCCAAACCCAAGCAAAACACCAATTGGAAGCAAAAGGTCGCCTGTTTCTTTTTGGGATAATGTAGCTACAGTGCCAATAGAGAATCGTAGAATGGTCAATTCTGGAAGGTACTCAACCATTTATTTGCTAGAAATCTTTGAAGAAATAAGAAATAAGCGATACAGAATCATTCTTCACCATGACAACATGAGCTCTCACACATCGGACCGAACAACTAAATATTTGAACGGTCAAAACATCGAATTGATGGGTCATCCGCTGTAGAGTTCTGATTTGGCACCCAATATTTTTTTTGTTCCCGACCGTGAAGAAAACTACGTGGTCCACCATTTTCGACACCAGAAGAAGCGGTTGATTGACGTTCAAAATGTATGTTTTGGAGATATTTCAATTGGACTATAACAAAAGCTATGAAAATTGATACGAACGTATGCAATAGTGTATCGATCATCACGGAGAATATTTTGAAAAACAATAAAACCATTTTCAATGGTAAATATTCGTTTATATTTATTATTCCGGATACATAAATAGTAACTCTCGTATTACGAAAAAATTTGGGTATTGATTAAGCACTACTTTTTACTAGTGGGAAAACTATCGCTCAAACTGACATAAAGTTAAAAGAATATTCTGCTCCTTCGCATTTAATGATTCATAAGTAGTTTAGTGAGTTTCGATGTGTATTAGCACAGCATTAGTGACGTTCCGCGCTCACGACGCCCTGTTGAAATCACTACTGAGGAAACAGTTATCAAAATCCATATGATGTTGGCTGATCTCAGAATCAAGGTTAGACAGATTGTTGAGATGACTAACATCTCAGATAAAAGCGTATGGAACATCCTACACAAATATTTGAGGTTGAGAAAGCTGCCAGTGCGATGAGTGTTTGCTCACTGCAGACGAAAAACGGAATCGAGTGACCAGTTCAAAGAAGTGTCTAGGCACGTATAAGGAAATGTTGCAGCGATTAGTGATTGTTAACAAAACTTATATTCATTCCTGGAACATCAGAAGTGAAATGACATCATGGGACTTGCAAGGCATTATCGTCATCGACTATTTGGAAAAGAGAAAGACGATCATAGGAGAAAATTACGAGGTGGGGCTATTAAATAATGAGACTGGCGCTGCTACAGAACAAGTACGCATGAGTCAAACGCCAGCGACCAACAGCTGTCGAGTGACCAGTTCAAAGAAGTGTCTAGGCACGTATAAGGAAATTTTGCAGTGATTAGTGATTGTTAACAAAACTTATATTCATTCCTGGAACATCAGAAGTGAAATGACATCATGGGACTTGCAAGGCATTATCGTCATCGACTATTTGGAAAAGAGAAAGACGATCATAGGGGAAAATTACGAGGTCAGGCTATTAAATAATGAGACTGGCGCTGCTACAGAACAAGTACGCATGAGTCAAACGCCAGCGACCAACAGCTGTTTAGTGTGATGCCTTCTTCTCTCTCGAATACAGTACATCTCGCTTCTGTAAACAAATCTGTATAACCGTAGCCTTCGTTCACATTAAGCTAGGTAGACACCAATAACATTTTGCGTGTGTGTTGAATTTACTAGAACAATTTGTTTGAATTATTTGATGGAAAACAGACGGTTCGTAAGCGTGCTTTGTGTGTCAGAGCACCTACATTGCCGCGTAGCCACACCACATACAAGATATACACCCCACACAACGCAAATTTGTATTGATGTGGACCCAGCTTCAGAGTTGTTTTTCTGTTTCGCCGGAAAAATGTTAAATGTAACAATAGAGCAACGAATTGTTGTGAAATTTCACTTGAAACTTGGAAAAACCGCTACGGAAACTTATAATATATTGAAAGAAGTGTATAGCAATGAATGTTGCACGTGTGTAGAATGAATCGCGTGCAGGTATTTTTGAGTGGTTTAAGCGTGTCTCCAAGATGGCCGAGAAGACCTTGAAGATGATCCACGCCCGGGTCGCCCTTCCACGTCAAAAGTAATATGATCGGATGACAATATCGAAAAAGTCGGTAATCTTGTTCGATTTGACCGTCGGTTAAGTATTCGTGCGATTGCAGGAACTGTGGGAATTGACAAACAATGCGTACGGCAAATTTTACATAATAATTTTAACATGCAAAAAGTGCGTGCCAAAATGGTGCCTAAAATTATCACTTTTGAACAACAAGAAGCTCGCAAAAATGTTTATACTGATACTTTAAATGTCATTGAAAATGACCCAAACTTATTGGAAATGGGAATGTTGATTCTTTTTTCAACATTCATGGGATTGTGTACCTTCACTGGGTTCCTGAGGGCCAAACTATTAATCAACATTACTACCTTCACGTTCTTGCTGAACTCCGTGAAAGAATAAGAGAAAAACGACCCGTATTGTGGAAGGACGTCATGGGTTCTCCACCAAGACAATGCACCGGCTCATTCCGCATTGTCTGTCAAGAGCTTCTAGCCAAATACAGCATCTCAGTGTTAGACCGTCCACTTTATTCGCCGGATTTTGCGCCGTTCCTTATGATTTTAATCTGTTGAAGTTGTGAAAGAGAAAGCGGCCCGCGTTCTAAAGGAGCTGACAGAAAAAGACTTCCAGCACTGTTTCGAACAATGGAATTCGTATAGAGCGTTATAGGGATAGAGGAGGGTGTATATTGAAAGTGGTAATAAGTAAATATATATGAAATCAAAATAAAATGTTTTACAGCGTCAGTCTCGTTATTTAATAGTCACACCTCGTATGTCACATTATTAATCGTTATTTCATTCTCGTTTTAAAAAGACGCCCTACCACAAAGGTAATACACCCGCCTTTTCGTCCGCCAATATAAGAGCAAAATTGGTTAATTTGCGCCACGAATTGTTACGGCAACCACCCTATTCTCCGGACTTGACCCCCTCCGTCTTCTTTTTTTTCCCATGCATGAATAGATGGTTGTCTGAAAAAATATCCCGCAAAATGAAGAAATCATAGTCGAAACATCAGACTATTTTACGGTGTTAATAAGTCGTACTTTTTTAGGAGACAGAAAAGGTTGGAAAATTAAGCTAAACGGAAACTACCTTCTTGAAAAAGAAATAATTTTTCTATTAAAGAAAATTGTAGTGTTTGGGTTTCCCCCCGTTACATATATAGCCTCATCCTCCTTCGTATTTGTCCAATACCGATATCCGGCGGGCATCATAGATTTTCTGCCTACATCCGTATGGACGGCGACCTCTCTTATCTGTCTCCGGAAACACGCCGTCCATGGTGCAGATTCCGCCATCCCTATCCCTTCTAAAGTCCCTTGTATTACCGTCCCGCTTGGTACGACCAGTGCTGCCTCCGTAAATTAACCCGGCATTTGCGAATCCTTACTATCGACAACCACGGTGAGTTTTCTAAGTCACAAGGTACTTTTGTGATTCCTTCTGTCGTTATATTTAGGGTCTACTACAACCTTCATCGCAACCACGACACACCACTGAGCATACCGTACGGATTCCGTTCGCCACCAGTTGTGACGATCGAACGTAATTTGCTGTACAATTGTACCATTATATCATTCCATCATTACATCATTACGGTTGCCGTATTAGTCAAACCGAATATCCGATACCTGAAGGCTCTAATACCGTAGATAAGTGGCACTGTAAATAAGTTACGCCTCCACTGGCGCCCAACTTTTAATGTTCTCGTAGTTATTGCTAAGCATCTCTTTTCCTTTTTCTTATTTTTTTTACATATAATTATGATTAGTTCATTAGTTAATATATACATATAATTTTATTTCAACTTTGTTTGTGGGCACGACCTAAAGCTCTCACCTACGTACCCAGCCCCGACATAAAAAGTTATCCCGGTAAGGTGAGTACGATACAAAATCAATATTCTATATATAAAAAGTATCTGACTTTTAACTATACCCTCGTATATTTCATTCAATATAAAATAATATTTATATCATGGCAAAAACAGGCAAAAGAACTCTTTTGCCTTGCCTTGAGTTCACCGTGGTGTTTCTTTAGAACAAGGGTGTTGACATGTTTGTGACTAATTTCTGGAACAAATCCATTTATGATCAGGAAAATCGAATCGATAAGATGTTTCGAAAATAGAGGCATAAAATGCTTGATATAAAGGGTTTTTCAATAAAAGTGGCAAAGCTTTAAAATGAGACATAATGATGACCTAGTAATTTTACTGATAATCTAGTAATTTTTATTTTATCCTGAAGAATAAACATGTTAATGGCATTAGGTTTTGAAAATGTCGTTCATATCTCCCCCTCGGCTTTGTTTGTCGGAATACATTCTGGAGTCCCATTATTCGATTACTCTTTCACACACATTGACTGGTCTATTTTCAGTGGTGGCTTTAATGTTTCGTTCAAGATCAAGAATTGTTTGGGGTTTATTTTAGTAAACCAGAAATTTTACATAAACTCTAAAAAAATAATCCAAGGGCGTGACATATCATGACCTTGATGGCCAGTTGACACTACGAACTGGCAAAATATCGCCTCCAGAAAACTGAAACTTTCCTTGTCATAAATCGACTATCTAGCGAAATGTCTGGCAAGTCGAACAATTTTGTTACAGAAGACATTGTATATATATTCACATTTATTAACTGGAAGGAATGAGATTCTGTTAGAATATAGTATTCCTATAATGTTTACCATTAACAAAAACATGACTTCCATCATCATCTTCAAAAAAATAAGACCCTATTACTCCTTGAGTCGAAAAACGGCACCAAACAGTAAGTTTATGATAATGTAGAGGTAACTCCTGAATCACTGGAGGATTTTTATCGGCCCAAATCATGCAGTTATGTTTGTTTACAAACCCAGATTCTTTTTTCCAAAGTTAGGGTCCCTTTACAACTGATCTAAAGCCTAATTTGATTACAATTTATCTTCCTACGATGAAGACAGAAGTCCATGAATGACATTTACATTTCAACCAGAGTAGATGCCACTAAGTTTCAAATGTCTGACAGTGTTATTCCAAAAACTCTTGATTATTATTACACAGATCAACAAATGTAAACTTTTATGAGGTAACATTGATAAAAAGAGGTGTATATAAAGTATTTTGTAGTCCTCAATCCGAATATGATAAGCTAAATACTGTAACACGTACAGTTTTTTTGTTACAGGGGGTCGGTGGTGGAAAAAAAAGACGGCATATTTTTACAATCTAATATTTATTTAATATAAACATCAATTTTTTGATTGTTTGTCAGAAACAAGATTGTTTCTGAGTACATCTCCTTAACAAGATTATGTATGAAGCAAAATTGTTTTTCACTAAACAGGTTTTACGAACAACAAGAAGGAACGGCAATGGGCCCTGTCACCGTTCTTAACAGACTTATTCATGAGTAAATTTGAAACCGAAGCGAAAAATGAATTCAGTTACTTTCCGAAGGTATGGTTAAGGTATGTGGAGGACATTTTTGCAATTTGCGATTAAAAAGATGAAAACTTAGATGATTTTATTAAGAACTTCCAAAACCAAACTTCCAAAAATAAATCCCAAAACGCATAAACTCGAAAACAACGATAGTTTACCATTTCTGGATGTTTCAGTCAGTAGAAACAATAAAAATAGGTTAGGTTTTGATATTCATTATTCACACTTCGAGATACATTTCTAACGATTCGAATCATAGCTTCCAAAATAAGAAGAATAAAGAATTAAAATTAATTAGGGAGGTATCCGAAATGAACGGTAATAATAAGAACATTGTAGATAAATTCATTGAAAGAAAATTATTGAAAGAATCTTCATGTTTTCAAAAGGATCAGAACAAAAATAAATTAACAAGTTAACCAAACGGAGACAAATTTATCAGTGTTTCTTTTCTGTAATAAATTTGCCTAACAAACCAAATTTAAAAAAAAATAAAAATGTTCTAAAATAAATACAATAAATACAAACTCTTAAAGTTAACGTTTCGGAGGGTCTTCTCCCCTCCGTTTTCAAAACGAATTTAAAAAATAAATTATATTAATTTCTATATATAAAGTAAAGATAGGAAGTAAATATATTTTTTCTGTATGTCAACGATACTTACATTGACAATAATAGTTTTTTATGACAGTGACATACTACCAAAAAAAAAAATATATCGGTAATGTTTACTGTGTGATTGTTTATTGTACTGATTGTGTATTCAAATATTTAAATGTTTTTAATTGTATTCTTTAGAATCGGGAACCATATTGAATTAAAATCTACCGAAGGCATAGCAATACAGTTATTTTTATTTAAATTAATTATAGCGGTTTTTTTAAATCTTCTATATTTTGTTACTATTCTTTTAATACCGTTTTGGAATTATTCCAATTAATTTTATGTCCCGATTCCCATGCGAGTTGACATATATATATTCCCATCGTGTTGGCGATTTTAATAAATCTAGAATTTGTATAAGAAAGCCTATAAAGATAGGCTTTTTTGACTTCTTCGGATATAGATCTAGCTTGTGACTTTAAAATAAATCGTTCGCATATATAACGAAACTTATCCGCTTGATTTTTGCAAAACCGATAACTAGAACTTCCCATTATATATAAAATCGATTTAAATACCTGACTGTACTATTAACGAGACAAAGACAAACTAAACTATAGAAAATAATGAAACTGTCCTTAAAGGTACTCCCTCTATAGTCTTGTGGTAATTCCTACATTTTTCAGTCCAAAGTCAGGTAAAAATAATTTCCACGATCCCATGATATAAACGAGAAGCGTTACAAAAACCTTGTCGACCTGTGTTATTATTAAATTAAATTATTATAACACTGAATAAATTGTTTGCATTGTAAATAAAATAATATTTAAATTTTGCCAAGAAAACTAAATTAAACAATCAGACCTCTATGGGCCTAACCTAAGGACAAATGACTTTTTGGGGAAATCCATTTGTAATGAGTTTTATAATTGATTTGTGAACGATAATCAAAATCACATGCGGTCTTCTGATCTGATATCATCTCAATTTGAGGGTCGTTCGAAAAGTTATCGGCATAATACAGAGATGGCGCAAGTATAACATGTGTATGATATTTCTCGAGTATAATTCATTAGATGGCATGCTGTAAAGTTTCAGATGCGTGCGTTGATTTGCTTGTTTGTGGCGATGGAGTAAAAGATGGTGCACCAAATTGTTGGAGCTTTATTTTAAGACCCAGATTCTATTTAAGAGGATTTTCCTATTCGTTTTCGATGTTAAAAAGTCGGCTACTGAATTTAAACGTGAAGCCTAAAGCATGTTAACATTACAAACATCTCCATAGGTCGTGTCTACTACATTTTTACCTGATGTAGTGAAATTCAGCATTCACCAGATTTAGCACCAAGCTATTACTTCTTCTTTCCAAACTGAAAAAAATAGTCTGCTGATACAACCGCATATTTTGCAAAAATCGCATAATATTAATGGTATTAACAACTTGGAAAGTCCTTGATCTAAAATGTATTGAATTGCAAGATAACTATGTTGAAAACTAAAGCGTAATTTTTTTAGTATGTCCGAACTTCCGGTAAGGGTCCTTGTCAACCGAATTGTTCTAGTGACAAAATTATTCAGTATCGTCTGGCAAATCATCATGGGATGTTTAACATCAGAGCAATGCTTGCATATTATCGAAATGTTATCAAATTGCATATTATCGATATGTTATCAAAATGAGTTTCGAACGCATTTCACGTTGCTCGATATTAAAATAAAAACAAGACAAAGAACTGTACATTCCGAAGAAAATATCACCGCTATTGCTGGGGTTATGTTAGGGGTGGGGGGAAGGTTTAAAAAAATGGTTTTTTTCAAAATTTTTCAGATAAATGTACAACATTTCAAATGTTAAAATTTCAAGTCGATCAGAAAAAAACTGACGGAGATAGAGCGTTCCGAGCGGGAGACAGACTTAATCCGTCTCCTCGATACGGTTTATAGCTTATGCGCGGCTATAAAAAATTTACGGCTCAAAAATATTGAGTGGTACCTCAAACTAAGTTGAAATTGCTGCTCATGTAACAGCATGTACATGTAATGATGGCTGTTTTGTTATGCTGGCCTTTATGAATGATATGTGTATCAGTACAGGACTAAGTTCTCATGGATGGGCGAAGGAAGCAGACAAAAAAATGAATAAGCCAAGCAGAGCATCAAGCTGCGAATCAAAGCAAACAAGGTCGAGTTAGCCGTAGACAAGAGCAACAACATGCTCTAGAGATTCAAGGTAAAAGCTCTCTATTGTATGGACTTGGCATTGATGATTCTGTGTATGTAAAAATGGACAAAAATTTTCTTTTTTTTTTTTTAGTAGTTAATAAAACAAATAGCACAAAAAAACGGCTGCAAAGAAAAAAAAAATAGTTACTTAATAAACAAAAAACGGAAACAATTACTAATTCATCAAGTATATCCAAAAGTAAAAGAAACAAATATGATAAAAAGTAATGTCTGAACGATTGTGGTGTGTTCATATATTTTTCTCCTTTATTTGGGGTTTTCGCCACTGTCTAAAACTCAAAAAATATCAAAAATACCTGTTCTTATTTAAAAAAAGAATCACTGGGTAAAAACAAAAAACCAAACGGAGACAAATTTCTCAGTGATTCTTTTTTGTAATAAATTTGCCTAACGAATAAAATTTTAAAGATATAAAAATGTTATAAAAAATTTTACAAACTTTTAACGTTAACGTTTCGGAGGGAAATCTCTCCCCGTTTTCAAAACTAAACTAAAAAATTAATTATATTAATTTATAATATATAAATTAACGAGTGAAAGTAAATATATTTTTTGTATATGTCAACGATACTTACATTGACAACAATAGATTTTCATGACAGTGACATACTACCAATATATATATATATATATATATATATATATATATATATATATATATATATATATATATATATATATATATATATAGGTAATGTTTACTGTGTGATTGTTTATTGTACTGGTTGTGTATTCAAATATTTAAATGTTTTTAATTGTATTCTTTAGAATCGAAAACCGTATTGAATTTAAATCTACTGAAGGCATAGCAATACAGTTATTTTTATTTAAATTAATTTTTAATTAAATTAAATTAATAATTAATTATAGTAGTTTCTTTAAATTTTCTGTATTTTGTTACCGATTCTTTTAATACCATTTTGGAATTATTGCAATTGATTTTATGACCCGATTCCCATGCGTGTTGACAAATTCTAGATTTATTAACATCGCCCTTTCTAAGAAGATTTGTATGCTCTTTTACTCTAACATCTAACGGTCTAGATGTCTCACCTATATAGAATTTGTCACATTTACAGGGAATTTTATAAACCACATTTTTGGATAGCCGGTCGCGTTGGTGCGGCGGTAAGAGCGTCTGCTTTGCCGAATCCGCGCTGGAGCGGTAGCTGGTTCGATTCCAGCGCTCGGATGGTTATTTTTCTTTCTTCTGTCCGTTTATCTTTCCTAAATGTTTGTGATTGTTTCTAGGCAAGAGTGTAAAATCCGACTACGAATTACCCCTCAGTCACGCCAGTTAAAGGCTGGGTAAGGCCGGATGCCTTCTGAGAAGTGTTCTACGTTGGTCACTCGCCAGTCGGTAGGTTTCCTGATAGACTTATGGGTAGGCACATAACCAAGGGTTTATAGCCCGAGGGGGGTGCTGGCTTGGGTTTGTCGGAAGCTGATGACCGTGGTTCGGAACCCACGTTAAGCTGTAGGTCCAGTCGCTAAATAGCCTAGTTGCTGATGCGCCTCTAACCCAAACACTTTACTTTTACATTTTTGGTATTTTGTTGTATATTGTTTTTTTTTATTCTTTAATGTTCTTTAAATAACAACAGGTATTTTTGATATTTTTTGAGTTTTAGACAGTGGCGAAAAACCCAAATAAAGAAGAAAAAATATAATAAAAAGTACTGAAACATTTTATATTTCGGTCCAATTTCAGAACAAATACCACGCTTTTTGAGGAAACATCATTTGCAAATAGCGTTTAAACCCACCCAGTCAACCAGTAAATTAATTGTTAATGCTAAAGATAAAACATCAGCAAATACAAAATCTGGAGTTTATATGTTAAGTTGCAACGAGTGCAGTAGCTGCTATGTTGGATAAACCGGCAGAAATTTTCAGACCAGATACAAAGAATATAAATCTGCATACATATTAAAGAAACAGCACTCTAATTTTGCGAACCATTTCCTAGATACCGGACATATAGTATTTGCATATTTTACATACAGCACCCAAAAGCAAAAAATTAAACATTTTAAAAGCTATTGAAATTTATAAATATAATAAAGATCCGTCTAGACAGCTATTAAACGATCAGACGGATCTCCGAAATTCCCCACTATTTAAAATATTGTAAAAAATTAACCCCAATAAAAGTATAAAATTAGGTACATAGAATAGATAAACAGCTGCAAAACCTTAGTTTTAAAGTAGTGTTTGAAAATGTAAAATCGTTTTACGAAACTATAGTCACACAAATTTTGTTTAAAAATAAAAGTGATAGGTAACAAAGTAAAAAATTGTTTTCTTGTGTAATCTTTAACTCAATTTTCCCACACTTTGCGTTGTTACTGCCACTCGAAATCTACTGCACCGACCTTTTTGAAATTTTGTACACTTTTTCTACACATTACTTACGAGGTAACGCTGTCGAGCTTTTTTTTAATTTTAAGTAATTTTTATAATAGCTAAATTGTTGAGTTTTTCGTCAAAAATCGGTATTTTGACTTCTAAGCGCTACAAAAAATCCAAAAATAAAAAAATAATAAAAACTCGACAGCGCTACCTTGAAAAACTTATCAACTATTATATTTTTTTTCACATTTCATACATTTCAGATTATCCAGTAATGAGCTCTCGTGTCCACCGCAAAGCACCTTTTTTCTCAGGCGTCCACTAAGAGTTGCTGTCAGTGGCTCATTTCTACATATATTTGAATGAAAATTTCACAGAATATTCCTAATCTGTCAATTTATTATATCCTATTTTAATAAATAAATTTATATTAACAGTATTTAAAAAAAAATCATAAAAATATGCTGTTTTTGACCGAACTATCCTTAATACGTACGCTTATCCTTGACGCCGTAGAATTCAATATAACTCAAACAATTGCAGATATAAGACATAATAAGAAATTAGATTGACAGAATGCGCTTTATCGGAAGTAGTCGAGGTGGAAATTTGTCCGAAATTGTTTTCAAACATTAATGCCATTTAATGATATTTCACATAAAATAAATAGTTTGAGGACATGTCATTTCGTTGTATTATTTCAATTTAAAATTCGGACGCACTAAAACACTCACTCAATATAAGAAAAATGTCACGTATGTGTCAATTCCTCTAATGAATCTCGTATATTCGAATTATAATTAAAAATACATAAAAATGTATTGTAAAAGAAAAAAAAAATCTTTTCTTAACTTTGATCTCACTATAACGATATTAGGAAAGCTGGAAAGCTACAAAATGACAGTTTAATAACTCTTTGTTTTGTACAACTTTTCGACAGGCTTCCGGTGGTTAGTGCGGTTTTAGTTCGGAGTTTTCGTCTCGAATAGTTACACCTCCAGCATTTTGTCATGCTAAAATGTGTGTATGGTTTTTATCTTTTCAAAGAAGATTAGACACATACACATTTACAGTATGAAACTACTGTTTCAATTGATTAAATTACGATAGAATAGCCTTACGGGCTACGTAGGTTATGCCTTTTATTATTGCAATGTAATTTCTTCTTTCTTCCCACAGCTGCTAGAACAAATCGTTTTTTTGAAACATCAAATTGATATTACAGGTCTACAAAATATAAAATACTAAAATTGGTGCCACCAAAACTTAAACGTAATTTTAAAGTATAGTGTCTAGTAACATTAAATTATCAAAGGTACGTACAGTTTTTAACCTACTCACATTGATAATATTTTCTTCTCATTAGCCATTTCACTAGTTTTTTGTGGTTTGTCGAATTAAAAAAGATAGTAAATAAAACCTGGAATATGCAATCGTTAAAACGATTGGGTTTAAACGACCCGAACACATTTTGTTAAGTTTGTGGCGAATATACTGTGAAAAAGTTTCGAAAACTTTAATCTGAATTTGTGTAAAATAAGAATTTCGCTTACCTTAACTTGAAAATCAAAGACGTTGATAAACCATAGATTTCAAACAATGTTCGCAAAATGTATAGTGAACATTTAAGTTAATTGACGAATGGTAAAAGAACTCAATGGAAGTTTGGTGTGTCTACGACGACTGTTATTTTTGCTTAGTGAAGGTAGATGATATTAATCGAAAAAAAAATTATTTTCAACATATCAGTACTAGAAATTTCGTGTTTCAAGCAAAATTTAACACAAATTCTTTTCTGGCTAAATTGATTCGTTTTAAACAGTTGGCCGAAATAATTTTTAACCATTATCTAAACAGCAAAATGATAAAAAAAATATCAAGGACAGTATAAGATACGTAAAGTGCACGAACTTTTAAAACAAAAGTTCCCTTAGTTTTTGATTGTAATATGGTATATACAGTGGTGGCCAATAAAACAAGAGTGGTAAAAAAAACCTAAAAACAAAGTTTTATTTTCTAATTTATTTACAAAAACAAACAATATAAAATGTTATAATATAACCAGTAAATTTTATTGCTGCTTATCTTCTCAAATAATTTATTTCCTCATAATTGTTTATTTTTTACTGGTCAAAAATATAAGCCTGTACTAATTTTATATTGCTGTCGCGAACTAATTCTGATAAAATATGTATTTATTTAGTTAATACATCAAAAGTTTCCCATGTCCAAAGTGTGTGCTGGACACAGTACTGCTGAAGAAAATCGTTTAATTTTGCAGCTGAGGAGCTTTAACAAATCTTATGCATTTATTACGAATGCAATCAAACGGTGACCATGTGTAATTGCGAAAGATTTGAAATAATCATATTGACCCAAAAATAACCAGAAAAACAAAGAAAAACGAGTAAAAATGCATAATAGTATCATAAGCGAGACTTTGAAGGATCTTTTTGCTACCTCTGTCGTTATAAAAGAAAATCTTGACTTAAGTAGCAACATCAGAACCGTAAGACAGTGTTTACAACTGAAGGGAGAATAATCAGGAAAGTTTCGTTTTTAAGTAGCAGTTAGTTTGCAAAAAAAAATGTAGTGAAGATTTTCAACGTAACTGGAAAAACATTCTATTTAACGATGAAACCAAAATTAAATTATTCGGTTCTAATGGTAAATTGTATGTGAAAAGATTTATTAATGAAGAATTCAATCCACGTAACACTTTGAGTATAGTGCGGTTCAAGAGATATCGTTGACCGAATGCTTGTAATAAACTGTTAACAACCCCTGTCGTGACGAAACCAGGGAAAGTTACAAATAAACGTAAACAGGACCGGGCCTAATAAAATAACAGGTAAAAATTCGAATAAATTCGAAATAGTTTAGTTCGCATTATTTTCTTAAACAGCGCCGTTCTATAATTTCGATCGTATTTTTATTATTCCAAATGTGGCGTTCTTGGCAAGATAATGATCATTGTGCCTCCGATAGTGCTAATTTTAAAAGAAAACATTTATCGTCCGATGCTAAGCAAATTGATAAAAATTTGAATGTTTTTTATTGAATAGAGGGCTTAATGTAAATGCAGCCGCAGTTAAAGATATTGTGACGAAGCCAATTAAAGCCAAAAAAGTTCGTAGTGATTCTGGTAAAAGCAAATGTGTTGACGAAAGCGACAAAGAGTTAATTCGAAGTAAATTTATGTAATGTATGAAGAGCAAACTGTGCCTGCATTGCATTCATTGCAACAGCGACTAAGGAAAGATGAAACCAACATTCTTTGGAGCAAAACTAGTCTCCGGAGAATATTATCTCTAATGGGTTTTGCATATCGGACCATCAATAAAAGACAAATATTAATGGAATCACAACGACTGTGACGATGGCGGTTTGACTACTCAAACTCTATAAAAAAAATACAGATTAGAAAATCGTTCCATTATTTACCTTAATGAAACATGGTTTGATACACATGGCTAATAATCAGACTAATAAACTAATAATCAGACCAATAATCAGACTAATAATAAGACTAATAATCAGACTAATCATATCATAATAATCATTTTAAAAGAGGGAACTCTGGATACAAAGTGTAGAATGTGTCAGGTAGATGCAGAGTCAATACAACATATAATATCTAGTTGTTCTGCATTGGCTTCCACAGCTTACCTTAGCAGATATAATAATATATGCAAAATTCTGCATCAGGTATTGTGCGTAAAATACCGCTTATTATCGGAGAAAGTCAGGTAAAATTCCTCACCCAAGTCTCTCGTTGAAAATGAAGACATCAAAATATATTGGGACACACACATAGTCACCAATCGGACTGTATTACACAATCGGCCAAATTTGGTTGTTTTGGAAAAGAAAGCTAAACAGGCTATCATCATTGACATAACAGTACCATTAGATAATAACTTACCTGCGAAGTACATAGAAAAGGTTCAAAAAATATGAACAGCCTGATTTTGAGATCAAGAACATGTGGCATTTACATAAGGTAAAGATAATGCCAATAGTCATATCAATCAACGGTCTAGTTCACAAAAATGCCATCAAACATATTGAAGATCTGGCTATAAGCAAACACCTAATTTTACAGATGCAGAAGGCAACTATTCTAGAAACAACCAATATCTTTCGAAAGGTCCTATTCAAGTAGTGAATTATTTGTTTCTCTTGATTTGCGCATACGATAAGTAAAATGTTTACTGCCTAGGCGAGAAGGAAAAAAACTAATAATCAGACTACTAATCAGACTAATTATGGTCATACATGAGTATGACTTGGTAACAGCTGAGTAAATTCATTCTAGAAGATTATTATTGTCTTAAAAATCAAGTAAAAATGAGTTTAAATAAAATATATCAATAAGGCTCGCCTACTATTATTTTATTGCCACCACCGTAAGTAACAACTTTATAAACAACAATTAGTTTGTGCATTTCGCATGGCATATTCGTTCAAGCTGACAAATAAAGGGCGGGTAAATTTCCCCTCAAAACAGTTTTAAGCAATTAATTCTTCATCGTTTATTTCTGCGTAACCACCGGTTTACGCTTTGTCCGCAATGGCGGGGCGGGCGCCCGATAACGGCAGGATTTGGTGAAGTGAGTTGAATATTTAAGCCCTACCACTTCGTCGTTACAAAAGCGTAATTCCCCGTGAAACTGGACGCTTTTAACGTTAAATTTTCAAACAGATTGACGTCCATTTAATTATGTTGCACCTCCAGCTGAAGGGACGAATCCCCGTCACGATCTGTCTTCGGCGATCGAAATAGATTTTCAGCCGTGAACAAGCATTTGTGATGTAGAATTGAAATACTTTCGGTCTCGATGACCCACAATAAAAAAAAAGATTCCCTTAATTACCTTAAGAATTAATATTTTATGGATTCCTATATAATAAAATAATTTAAAAAATACTGATATATGACAGATACTTATCTCATAGTATCATAAATATACTGATATATATATATATATATATATATATATATATATATATATATATATATATATATATATATATATATATATATATATATATATATATATATTCCTACCCGTTATGACATACGGAAGTGAAACCTGGACACTCACATCGCAATCAATTCAAAAACTTCGGGTAGCACAGAGGGGAATGGAAAGATGTATGCTTGGCATTACAAGACGCATGGATCAGGGAACAAACAAAAGTCTGTGACATCATTGGAAGAGTAAAACAATTGAAATGGAGATGGGCAGGCCATATAGCGAGGCGATGGGACGACAGATGGACCAAGGCAATCCTGGAGTGGATACCGCTTGATCGCAAACGTCCGCGAAGAAGACCGAAAGCACGATGGATTGATGACATCGTTAAGTATATTGGACCCGAGTGGCAGAGGAAAGCCCAGGACCGTGAAGGTTGGAAGCATGCTGAAGAGGCCTTCATCCTGCACGTGAAGGTTGGAAGCATGCTGAAGAGGCCTTCATCCTGCAGTGGATCGATACGGGCTGATGATGATGATGATATAAATATATATATATATATATATATATATATATATATATATATATATATATATATATATATATATATATATATATATATATATATATATATATATATATATATATATATATATATATCAGTATATTTATGATACTGATATGTAAAGATGGAAACAAACATTTTAAATAGTTTACATCAGCGATCAGTTATCTGGACGCCTTGACTGCTTCAGAAAAACTTTTGTATTAAAAAATATGAGCAACGAACTTAACAACATTTTTTTCAAAAGTTATAAACTAAATAAAAATCCCTTAAAAGTCATGTTATTTACAGAGCTGTGTGAAAATATAAAAGATAACTATACCGCATTACTATACTATTGTGAAGTGCGCTAGCTATATCGTACAAAAGTGATTCAAAAGGTATTTGAACTCAAAGAAATGACTAATTTTTTGATGAATATCGTAATGAAGAGGCAAATTTGCTTAGGAATGACGAATGGACGTTATTGTTAAACTTACCTATTGAGTTAAAATTTTTGGAAAATTCATACTAAATTGTATAAAAAAAACAAAGTTGTATAATTTCCACTTATATTATATAACTAGAAATTAGACAACTTTGTTTTATTTATACAATAAAAAATTATATTAAAATAAATAAATTAAAATATCATTGGAATTATCAAACTTGAAATAGCATGTACAGGGTAAATAAAAAATTCGAAAAAAATTGATATTAAATTTTCCTTTAAACCACCTTTTCACAAAAATGGCCTCGCACGTCCCATTTTCAAGTAACTCCTTTTCTTTTATATCATGAGTTCATTGAATCGGGAACCATATTGAATTTAAATCTACCAAAGGCATAGCAATACAGTTATTTTTATTTAAATTAATTATAGCGGTTTCTTTTAATCTTCTAAAGAATACAATAAAAAACATTTGCGTATTTCAATACATAATCAGTACAATAAACAGTCACACAGTAAACCTCACCTATATATTTTTTTGGTAGTATGTCACTGTCATTAACTAATTGTCAATGTAAGTATCATTGACACACACACAAAAAATATATTTACTTCCTATCTTTGTATTATATATAACACATGGGCTGAAAAGTCCCGGGCCTAACAAAGAAAACACAGTTTTTTTAGTTCAAAATTAGCTTTATTCATCAACGTAATCTCCATCAAGAGCAACGCAATCATTCCAGCGCCGCTCTAACATTTCAATACCACTTTTGTAAAATGATTTCTCTTTTGCCTCAAAATAGGCCTCAGTTTCAGCGATAACCTCTTCATTCGTGCGAAATTTCTTACCGGCGAACATTTTTTTCAGATGTGCGAACAGCCAGTAGTCGCTGGGAGCCAAATCTGGCGAATACGGTGGATGTGGGAGCAATTCGAAGTTCAATTCATGTAGTTTTGCCATTGTTTTGATTGACTTGTGACACGGTGCGTTGTCTTGATGAAACAAAAAATTTTTCTTTGCCATATGCGGTCGTTTCTTTGCAATTTCAGCCTTCAAACGCTCCAATAACGCTATATAATATTCACTGTTAATGGTATTTCCTTTCTCAAGATAGTCGATGAATATTACAAAACGCACATCCCAAAATACAGAGGCCATAACCTTGCCAGCCGATTATTGTGATTTCGGGCGCTTTGGACGAGGTTCACCAGTTGCTGTCCACTCAGATGACGATCGTTTTGATTCCGCAGTGAAGTGATGGATCCATGTTTCATCCATTGTTACATATCGACGCAAAAATTCCGGTTTGTTACGTTTAAACATGGCCAAACACTGCTCAGAATCATCAACACGTTCTCGTTTTTGGTCAACAGTGAGCAAACGCGGCACCCACTATGAACAGAGCTTTCTCATAGTCAAATGCTTATGTAATATAAAGCCAACACGTTCTTTTGATATCTTTACGATGTCAGCTAACTCACGCAACTTCACTTTTCGATTATTCAAAACGATTTTGTGGATTTTTTTATGTTTTCTGGTGTTACCGCCTCATTTGGACGTCCACTGCGTTCTGCATCATCGGTGTCTCTACGACCACGTTTGAAGTCAGCAAACCAACGTTTTATAGTTGTTTCTGATGGAGCGGAGTCCCATAACACTTTTCAAGCCATTGCTTCGCTTGAACGGTATTTTTTCCCATCAAGAAGCAGTGTAAAATTAAAACACGAAATTGTTTTTGATCCATTGTTTTGAAAATAACAAAAGTAGCGTTACTCTTAGCACAATGACTCACAAACTAATGAATAGAATATCATGAAATTTTAACAGCTGTCTTTTGAAGGTTAGTATTAACCGAAAAAAACGTGACTGCAATAAAACTAGCGCCATCTATGTGTTAGGCCCGGGACTTTTCAGCCCATGTGTTAGAAATTATTATAATTTATTTATTAGATTCGGTTTGAAAACGGGAGGAGAATACTTCCCGAAACGTTAACGTTCAAAAGTTCGTATTTATTTTAGAACATTTTTATATTTTTAAAATGTTGTTCGTTAGACAAATTTATTACAAAAAAGAATCACTGAGAAATTTGTCTCCGTTTGGGTTTTTGTTTTTACTCATTGATTCTTTAATTATATAAGAAGAGATATTTTGATCTTTTTTGAGTTTTAGACTGTGGCGAAAAACCCAAAAATAGAAAAAAAATATATGAACACGCTACAATCATTCAGACATTACTTAGTAATTAGCTTATCATTTTCGGATTTAGGACTACAAAATACTTTATATATACCGATTTTCATCAATGTTACCTCAAAACAGTTTGTTGTTGACCTGTGTAATCTTTTCGTTTCATAACCTCTGTGTTGTAGCATTTTGATGACAATTAAAGATTTGATGCATAACAAATTAATTTATTTTACTAATATGTATTATGAACATAATAAGGATTAAAAGGATAATAAGGATTTAAAAATAGCATTAGCTTTTCGCTCACTTCACTAATGCTTCAACCTATCTACGTCCTTTTTCCATACAGGTTTCTGTTCTAATAGAAAATTTTCTCAACACTTCATCAATTATATCAAGAGTTATATCTTAAATCTTTTTTGTGATAATCCAAATGTCCGACGTTTGTAAACGGCCGTTGTTGGTATACTTTCTGTTTTAAGAAACCACACAGAAGGAAATTCAAGGAATTTAAATCGGGCGACTTTTTTGGGCGGACGATTTTTTTGGCCAGCTAAAAAATGTCAGAAAATCGGTGTATTACTTTTTCATTAATAATATTCTCTAGATATTGCCTAACTTTTTTATTTCCAAAGTACTACGGTATGTTGTGCTGTGCTGTGCATTTATAGGTCGGTCATTCAGAAAAACATTCAATTGATCTTACAGAAATTCAAATAATGTTCAAAATTTTTGGACTGTTGACTGTTGTTTAGTTTTGAACAGTTTTTGGACTGTTGATAACAAGGTCCAATTATTTTATTTCTGTAAATCTCACGCGAAACGTTAGCAATGAAATTGTACTGATCACTTGTCTTAATACTGAAATTAGAATTCTTGTCACTCCACCAGTGACAATTTTGGGAACTACTATAAAAGGATCGTCTTCTAGCTTCCCTTGGATAGGAGAACACTATTCAAAGAGTCTATCACAATCATGTTGTAATGTAGGAGCAAATTGAGGTTTAAATAGAAGAAATTTATTCGCTTTTAAAATTTTTCAAATTGTATCTTTATTAATTTAATTTTTGTAGCAAAGATGCCCTTTTACACAAGGAATATTTTGGATTTTCTACTGCAGATAACATTACATTTAACATCGTATCCTCATTGGCAATGAATTTCCGACGCTTGTTATTAAATTTATTTTTAACCTCTCCGTATGTTTTGAATTTTCTCAATATTTTTCCCACTGTTCTATTGTATTCGTTTTTTGTCTGGATATTTATTATTAAAAAATTATTCTTTTGCTTGCAGTTACTTTTGAGTTTACTGCTAATACGGAATCGAAATAATAAATTAACGATGTTATAGGAAGAGTATGGACAAGAATTTATTCAAAAACATATACATGAGAATATAACTACATGTTTCAATATATATTTTAATAAAAAAGTTTTCATTATAATTTTCAATATTTTCAGAAATGAAGGTACTTTGCAGAATTGATACAAACTAAAAATAATTTCTTACAAAAGCATCTTTATGGTTAATAAATTTTGATATCTGATGATTTCAATATTTTCTTAGAAAGGAAAACTTCATAATGGATGACCTTTCTTCGTAAAACCAAAAAGAAATAAATTTTCCATTTGGAGCCAACTTAAGTAGAAACACTTCATATATATATATCTATATATATATATATATATATATATATATATATATATATATATATATATATATATATATATATATATATATATATATATATATATATATATATATTGTTTTAAAAGAGTAATATATACATTATATATAATTAAATTTAGTTGTTAACCAACTAATTAAGAAATTGACTTTGTTTTACCTTCCTTTCCATTTGGCAATTTAATCAGTTCTCCTGTTTCCCGTTTCCATGTAATGGAAGGCATGGGGAAACCGTTTGCTTTACAGTGGAGATTCACGTTGGATCCTTCTCTCGTTACAAGGTCCGCGCTGGTAGCGTAATCCAGGATATCTGGTGGAACTGCAAAACAAAATAAAAAATAAAGAGAGAAAAAACACTCTTCAATTTTGTTAAGTGATTAATTACAACAAGCTATTAAATTGCTTAAGCTAAAGGAGGAAAATATTTTCAACTTAATGAAAAATACGCCAACAAATTAAAATAAACATCTATTTTAGTTTACATAGTCCAAGTATTCCAGACTTGACCAAAGCAAACAAATAACTGAATTATGTGGACAAAAGCTTCAAACATAATATTCTTATGTAAAGAATAATATTTTTCTATGTTTAGATATTGTCTATGGCAAGAAACAATGTTCATTTCATTTTCCTCTAGGGTATAGTAATTAGTTTTAGACCCTGGATTAAACACAAGGTTTTGGAGGACGGGATTAATCTTCTAAATGGTCTGGTTAGTGCTTAAACAATACTTTAAAACTATATA
Organism: Cosmopolites sordidus; assembly: GCA_031761425.1. Lineage (NCBI taxonomy): Eukaryota > Metazoa > Arthropoda > Insecta > Coleoptera > Curculionidae > Cosmopolites > Cosmopolites sordidus. The sequence goes on along the minus strand of JARFXV010001905.1, from coordinate 106,461 downwards.
TATATATATATATATATATATATATATATATATATATATATATATATATATATATATATATATATATATATATATATATATATATATATATAGTAGTATATATATATATATATATATATATATATATATATATATATATATATATATATATATATATATATATATATATAGTATATATATATATATATATATATATATATATATATATATATATATATATATATATATATATATATATATATATATATACCAGGTGTCCCATTAAGGATGGATCGCGGCCGTATCTTGAAAATTATTTATCCCACAGCTTTGGGGGAAAAAAATTGTACTAAAAATGATCATGAGAAATTCACCAAAAATATTTTTAAGCTTCTAAAACGACCGCAAGAGGGCGTGACGAGCTAAACATATTTAAAAAATCATTTTTTGTGTGTATTTTCAAGTGTTAACCGAGTAAGAAAAATTATCATTTATAATTAGCAAACTGTCTCCTACAACTTTGTTTTATGACATTTTGTCGTAACTTCGCGAATAAAGAAGTGGGGGGGAGTTTTACCTATTTAGATAAAAAGTCGTCTAATGTCCGTTTGCCTAAACCGATTTTCCTCAATTTGGATTCATTTTAAAGGCAATTGCTGGGATAATCAGATAATCTGGGAGATAAATTATTTAGTTTATAAATGAAACCGCGAGGTGGCGTTACATTCAACAATAGTTTTTTGAAGTTTTGTTCAGTTTTTTCAAATGGAATGGTACAGCTTTTATTACATAGTTACAAAGGTAATTTAAAGAGGAATCATCCAGTGAAAACCCGAAATCGATATCTATGACATGTAAAGAGATATTTCGATTTTTCTGAAAAAAATCAGTTATTATTTCACTGCTACCTGCATTAAATTAAAAAAATATTAACCTAATGTTTGCCTTCCTTCACACTTTACCCAGGCTTAGGACTGGTCCAAATTCTTCGTGCCATATTAATTTGGAGCGTGTTTAAAGACCAACGGGCCAACAACGAAGATAATAATAATAACAACAGTCAAATAAAATTAACAGCACAACAGTCTAATAATTATCAGAATCTGAACTTTAACGCCTTTCTAAATATTCAAAATGCCTTCCATCCTTAGAAATGCAAAGATTTATTTTTCGACGAGTACTAAAAACGGCAGCTTCAATTTTCGCTCCTGAAATCCTGGTTATTGAATTTTGAATTATTTCAATCATGTTTTCTCGTGTGGTGGGACGAGTTTGAAAAACAAGATCTTTTAGTCTTCCCCACAAGTAAAAATCGAGGACTGTCAAATCCGGTGAGCGCACCGGCCACGAAAATAAACTACCCCGTCCTATCCAACCATTTGGAAACGAAGCATCCAAGAAGTATCGAAACACCTGCGAGAAGTGGGCAGGGCATCTATCATGCTGGTACCATTAGTTCAGGCAGTCCATTTTGTAAAAAATTTAAATATGTTTCACTATTCAAATGTCCATTAAAAATAAAGGGACCAATAATTTTGTCTCCCAAAACACCACACCATACGTTCACACTCCATTTATTTTGGTGGTTGATTTCTAACATCCAGTGTGGATTAGCAACTGCCCAGTAGTGCATATTATGTAAGTTAACGCCTCCATCACTGCTAAAAGTAGCTTCATCAGTCCATAGTATGCGTTTTAAGAATTGTTTATTTCCACTATATTTTTCCATATTTTTTAACCAGTGACAATAGTCTAACCGTTTGTCGAAATCGTTATCCAAAAGGGCTTGGTGTAAGACAACATGATAGGGGTGCAGCTTGTTATCTCTTAAGATTCGATGAACGGATGTGTTGTTAACACGTAATTATTCAGATATTTGTCTGATACTTAAATGGGGGTTGGTTTCAACATACGCCTAAGCCATAAGCATAACATTTACGACATTATCTCCATTACGAATCGAACGTAACCTGGTGCGGACTGGATCTGGATGCACAATTCCTGTTTCTCGTAAGCGTCTTGCTAGACGTGTAAACACCTTCTTCGAATAATACCTTCTTTCGGGATATTGACTTGCATATTGCCGCTCTGCAATACATGCATTTTCAAAACATTGGAAATACACCGCCAACATGTCATAGGCCTCGTTATTCGTAAAAGGCATTGTTAGATATTATTATAATTAATATGATTATCTGATTGTCCCAGCAATTGCCTTTTAAATGAATCCAAATTGAGGAAAATCGGTTTAGGCAAACGGACATTAGACGACTTTTTATCTAAATAGGTAAAACTCCCCCCCACTTCTTTATTCGCGAAGTTACGACAAAATGTCATAAAACAAAAAATGATTTTTAAAAATGTTTAGCTCGTCACGCCCTCTTGCGGTCGTTTTAGAAGCTTAAAAATATTTTTGGTGAATTTCTCATGATCATTTTTAGTACAATTTTTTTTCCCGAAAGCTGTGGGATAAATAGTTTTCAGATACGGCCGCGATCCATCCTTAATGGGACCGCTGGTATATATATATATATATATATATATATATATATATATATATATATATATATATATATATATATATATATATATATATATATATATATATATATATATATATATATATATATATATATATATATATATATATATATATATATATATATATATATATATATATATATATATATATATATATATATATATATATATATATATATATATATATATATATATATATATATATATATATATATATATATATATATATATATATATATATATATATATATATATATATATATATATATAGCAAAACTGCACATTATTTGGGTAAAAATATTGCGATTTAACCCAACTTACCTTAGTCCAAAAGTTAATGGTAACTAAGATACAGGGTGTTAAAGTTGAAATTTTATTTTCAATTTTCATTAATAAATTTCTTAAAAAGTATTTTTCTTAAACGAAATATGGTAATAGGGGGTTTTTTAAAATAAGAAATTTAAATATCTCGAAAATTTTTAAGTAGATTGTAGAGGGCGCTGTCTGCGACACTTTTCTACGTTTGAAAGGTCACAACTTTTTTGCGCCTTCGTGTATTCACATTTTTAATAAAAATATTATTTTGTCTATCTTTTTTACGTAAATAAGGTATACTTTGTAAATGTCGTCCCGAGATACCTTTTTCTAGATATCTGCGTTTAAATTGTTCATTGCACTCTTTTAAATTGTGCTTTTAAAATGTAACACTTTTCTTAAAGTAGGTAGGCTATGATTAAAACAAATACATCAAGAAGGCTTTTGCATTGATTGTTAATATGTAATATTGTGAGTATTTAAATAGTTAAAACATTTTTAAATAATAATAATAATAATAATTTTAATACACTATAGTAAAATAGTTTTTGAGAGATTTTCACTGAAGTTAAGAACAAAATGCCCAGACATACAATGTTTTCTAATGAAGAGCTAGCGAACCCCATCCATCCCTTCCATTGGAAGGCAAATTATTCCTCTCTTAGAGTTCAGACTCGTCAGACATATGTTTTAGGTTTGGGTGTATAACATAAACGACATATGATTTGGGTAGAAGACACCCGGCTACTGTTGTCTCAATGAAATCTAACACTGCATGTTTACGCCGTCCATCGGAAAATCGGTGAAACTATAAGTTATTGACTGTCGGGTAGAGTCTTCCTTTCTTGGCGGAAGAGCAAACGTCGATACCCTAACGAACGAAAACCAGGTTAATGATTTTATACCATTCATGGAATGCATGATATTATTATATTTCATCAAAAGCCTAATTTGCGGTCCATCGAAAATGCCAGCCTTAAGTTTCTCCTTGCCCACACCAGGAAATTTCCTCGCTATGTAATTAAAACAGGAACCATTGTTTTCCAATGCTTTGACATACTGTTTCATTAATTCTAATTTTATGTGCAATGGAGGCAACATTATTTACTCTCTAGTAACTAACGCTGTATTAATGATATTTTGTTTCACAATGTCTTTCAGGACAATTTGTTTTAATCCAATGCCGGCTTTTATCTCTGCTATCCCACAAACAGAGAAAACATGGAAATTTCGTGCAGTCGCTTTGTTGACCCAATAAAAAGTTTAACATTTTTAAATTAAAGCATATAACCAACTTATGATCATGGTGCTTGTGTTTTGCCGATACAAGAGATATGGTTTCATACTCTACCTTTAATGTAGTGTAATGAGCAATGGGAACCACATCATGCTTATCATTAAGTAGCAAACACATTTCAAACTCCGCTTGGAACTGTCTCTAAAAAGTCTCTATTCATTTGGCTGGTAGTTTCATAAACCCATTTCTGATAAAAGACCACCGACATCATTACTAAGAACATCATTTTCAGAGCAAAAAAGGGAAGCTCAACAGCCCATTATTAAAATCAGATAGTTCCCTTATAAGCCCACTTCATATCTCGCCAGTTCCAATGTCCAGAAAACGCGCACCATGTCGAAGTCGCAAGTTAGTAAAATCTGAAAGTTTATCCAGTTCACCCTACAAAAAGAAGCTGCAAGAAGCAGAAAACAGAAAGCTTAAGAAATTTAAAAGAATAGACTAAAATGCAGATAAGGATAAAGGGAAACGTAAGGAGAAAAGCAAAGAGAAAAGTAAGGGGAAAGGCATGGGAAAAGGTAAGGCAAAAGATAAAAAGGAAGATAAAGAGAATGCTAAGAAGAAAGATAAACGCAAAGCCAAGGGTGTTAAAAGACAGATTCTACACGAACACAATATTGACTCTAATAGTGATGCTACTTTTATTTATGACAAATCAGAAGAGGAACTATTTTCTATAAGATAAAATAGGAGAAGAGTGGATATATATGGAATATGAGGAGTGGATATATATGGAATAGGAGTGGATATATATTTAATATATGGAAATAGGAGGATAGTGGCGTTATATGCGAAGTGTGGGTACACAGCGAATGCACTGGCTATGGCACTGGGTGTTATGTTTGTAATTATTGCAAATATTTACAAAATTTGTATTAGTTTGTTATTTGTATTAATGTGTGAGTTTAGGAGTACAAAGAGTTGGTTATTTAAATATGAATATAATTTGGAATATTCCACATTATATTCATATGGGCTAAACCGCGTAGCTTTGTGACTTAGTAAAAAAATATTTTTGATTGTAATTAGAGAAGAACCAGACGGTTGATTATTTTTTACTTAATAAATCGTAAAATTAATTTGCATTATAGGTAGTATCTATTCTAACACACCTTAATCCTCAAGAGAAGCACTTCTGTGCTTCCCGATTCAGGAGCACATGGGTATGCCATACCGTATGTCTTTGATTATTAATATCTTTTAACTAAATTATCGGATTTAAGATATATTTTTTTAATTTAAACCCCAATCAGTATATAAAAAGACTATATCTATAGAATGTTCCAAAAAATAATAGTGTTCCTAATACCATCGAAAAAATCAGCAAAAATTAAAAAAAAATGAGGTATTCTATTTCAAACTATCATATCTAGGCGAAATTAATAGATAAAAACTTTCTTCCAACGACCTTTAAAAGGGAACTAAAAAGAATGTACTTTCAGATACTTATTACATAGTTTAGCTTTATTTTAAAAAATATATTTATTTACTTAGGTCAAGTTCACTGGTATGATACTCTTCAAAAACCGATCCGGTCTCGCTTTCATTCTCTTTGTCGAAAATATCAGTGCCTCATATAACGCTTCTACTTCAGACGCACAAGGAGTACGAGAACGCGTGTTCATTTTTAGCTAAATAGAAAATGAAAGAAACCGATAAATAAATATTAAACAAATCAAAAATCAAAGTTTTCTATAAAACTACTATAGAAAATATAATATTTATGATTTATTTACCACAAACTGTGTCAAGATCGAAAAAAAAACACACTATTTGTGCAAAAAGGTTATTTAACGGTTTTTATTTATTGACAAAACACTGACACAACAACAGCTCTGGATGGCGTATACCCATGGACTGATTACAGCCGCTTATATTTTTGTTAGTATTCACATCTTAAGATGGCTATGGTGGGGGATTTGTAGTAGGGAAAGTAAAACTTTTTCCCCCATTTAAAGTCATCCCCTCAACGTGATCATTTATTAGGAAAAAATACTTTTAATTCACCCCTGGGTATCTCTTATCCAGTGTTTTTCTTTTCTCCTTTACCTTAAGAGAACAGAAAACTGAATTTTCCTAACAATTTCCGATGTTGTCAATTAAAAGAAAAATATAGTGTTTTCCGCTGGTTGCATTTTGGACTTGGTGTTTTATGGAAACTTTTTGTTCAAAATGTAAAGAATTGTTGGGTATTTCCCATACAATCCGCATAAAATATATCATAAAACAAGGTTATTTTATAATTGAGAACTGGATGACAAATATACTCTATTCAAGACAATAGAAAGACCTCTTCCAGCGAAAACAATTGTAAGAAGCGAAGCGAAACAAATAGAACATAAACTAGATGCGTATAATATTTACGCTTATCGTTTAATACGCAATTAAGTCGAAATGGTAAACGCGAGGATATCCCAGAGGTATTAGTCTAGATTTAGGGGCTTGCCAAATTCTCGCTCTCAATTTAACGGTTTGAATAGAACGGAAAATGTGGGAATTTCCACTGTGTGTGCCTTCGACTTCGGAATGAATAGTTTGCAAAGTTGACAGATTATACATCAAACTTCCACATCTCGGTATTTGTCTTGCTAATTTTACTCGTTAAAAACTATACACTCTATATCAAGATCATTTGTTTCCTTGCACCATTTATATGTCAGATTGTTCCTTCTCAAATATTTAATCTGCTTGATAATATCGGGTTGTCCGGAAAGTTCGTAGAGATTTTCCATTAATGGACTTTGGAATTTAATTAATGGACTAATGGAATTTTAACTCTTTATAGCCTCATGTTACAATTCTGTAACAAACAAACCTCAAAAATCCCGCCAGACTACGCAGTGAGTATATTAAATTCATTCAAATCAATGTAACATTACTCGAAAATACTAATGCACAAATTAGTACGCACATCAAATCATAAATGACGTAATCGATCGACTTCTGTCAGTTTGAACTGTAACGTTGGCGCTAACGATACAAGTTTGTTCTCGTGCAAATTTTAAATTTCACAGTAAAATACAAAAAGTGCGGAAAATAATGTTATTTTCCTATAAATCTTTAGGTAAGTGAATGAATAAGTTTATTTGTTACATTGACTAATTTGTTACATTGACTAATGAGAGTAGTATTAGTAAGTTAGAGGAGAGAAGTGTCGGCAACATTTTCTAAGTATTTTGATAATGTACCTGAGGCTGTTACAAAGCAAGTCGAGCAAGAGCAGTAATACATAAAATGCGAAAGTTCTTCACTGCTGCATACGGTGAAGTTATTTGTAGTCACTCTTGTTGATCACGGTACTGTGAAGAATGTTATCAGCCAATTAGATGCAAATAAGAATACGGAGTATGATGAGCTTGGAACTCAAATGCTAAAAAATATTAAAAATCAGATTGCTCCAGTAGTGGCTTATACGTTTAATATTGTTAACATGGGTAAGACTAGGATGCTTAATTTTGCAGTTCAGAAGTCCGGGCACTTCTGCTCCTGCAGAACCCTGGTCTACTGCACTTAAGTATCTTGATATTACTTTGGATGAGCTACTGTCTTGGAAACCTCATATACTCAATTTAAAGAAAAGGCTCTTTGTTGTGGTTGGAAAGCATCAGAGTGTATGTCATTTGATATATTAAAGCATATATACTAAGCTTCTTCGAATTCTATTTTAACATATGGAATTGTTGCCTGGGGTGGCACATACAGAAGTCCCCTTGAGAGATTCTCTCGATTGAGAGAATGTAAAAAAGATTTCTAAGGATAATGTCCAGAAAACCGAGGGACCGCCCGAGTAGGGAACTTTTTAACATGACGGGAATTATTCCTTTGAAAGGCCAGTATTATGTAGCGATAGCTGTTCTATATAAACAACATAGCTCTCTGGGGTATATATATATATATATATATATATATATATATATATATATATATATATATATATATATATATATATAAAGAACACGTTTATTATAACACAGTGGCTGATGGTGCGACTGATTTCAACATTCCATTCATTAACAAAACACGAGTGAGAAAGTCCTCTTATGCCTTGACCCCTCGGTTACTTAATCTTTTGCCGGAAAACATAAGAGATAACATTGAAGAAGAACATCTGGCTTAAATATCTGGCATTAAAACAAAATATAAAGAAATTGTGCGCGCCTGATTCAGGTCGGTGTTTGTCAGCATGGCTGAATCGATTTCCATTGTTCTTGAGTCTTAACATATGAGGTGGGGTTGTGTCCCTTTTCATCCTTTTGTTCTTATTTCATGTAATGTGAATGCCTGTGCTAAATGTTGTGACGGTTTTTAATTTTCTAAAATTTCTATTTTCTTTTCTTGAGTTTGACCAACACACAAGCAGTGCTTTGTGGGTTGCAAGTTCGTATTCTTGTTATATTATATCTAGACATGCAGGATGTATGATATTGTATTGAAAATGATTGTATTGTATATTGTAAAGATTGAATTGTGAAGATAATAATAATAATAGTAATAATAATAATAATGTTATTATTATTATTGATTTTTGCGGCTATCGATTATAAAGATAGGCACGATGCAGTCGCAAAGATTCTGCACCAGGAACTTGCAATAAAGCTGCAGCTGTTAAAAGAGAGAGTTCCATATTTCAACTACAATCCCGAACCTATTCTCGAAAGCGATAATAACAAGATCTATTGGGACCGTACTGTACTCACTGAGCGAAGACTGGATCACAACAGGCCCGATATTATTACTGTGGATAAATTATCTAAACGCGCTCTGTTTATCGATGTGGCTATTCCTAATAACAACACTATATATTAGAGAAGCAAAGGGAAAAAAATAAAAAATAACAGGAACTTCAAGAGCAAGTTAAAAAACAATGGGGCATAAAAAGTGTAGAAATAGTTCCCATAACAATATCAACAACGGGTGTTATTCGAAAGAGCCTGCTGAAGAACATAAAAGCATTGTGTCTCAACGAGCAACTTTTCAAGCCCATACAGAAAACAGCACTACTGGGAATAGCGAGAACCGTTCAGGAATGTCAAAGAATTCTAACGTCACCTTGCGGCCCGATAACAGGGAAAGGACCCCCACAGAGCTTAATCCTTCTGACATCTAGGATATCTGGGATAAGTCAATGGGACTTATCAGAGGGAGTGCGAACGCCTTTAGGCTAAATCAAGCAAGCGTGATAATAATAATAATAAAATAAAAAAAGATTCAATCATTGACGATATTGAACACAATGAGCCTATAAACGCATTGTATTGTGAGGATAATAATAATAATAATAATAAAGTAAAAAAACATTCAACCACTGAAGATATTGAACGCAATGAGTCTAGTGCTGACTGCTCATTTCCAGAACCGGAACAGCAAACGAGCCAATCGGCTTCATCTCATCAAAAATGGAAACAGCGAAGCTTGCAATGAAAAACAAAGAATCTTATTCTAAACAACCAACAAATACGATTTCTGGGGAATTCCACTTTACCGTCTAATTTATTAGAGTTCGATACACCTATTTTTTTTTATATGTTCATATTTTTTTCCCAAAGACCTATTACGTTTTATTGATGAACAAAAAAATCTTTGTATTATTAAAAAAATTCTAATCAATCCTTTCAAGTAACTTATGCTGATATCCAGCAGCTTATTGAAGCAATATATAGGATGTCATTGATACACTTGCCGAAAGTAACCAGTCATTGGAATTCATCCATTGATATCCCTATGATTCAAAAAACAATGTCGAAACAAAAGTTTGAAAAATTAGGCAATATATAATTTTGAATAATTATAAGATGCCACCACGTAATAACCCGAATGGTGGCAGACTATTCAAAGCTAGAGCTATCATAGAAAATTTGAACGATACTTTTAGTAGAGTTCCCATGAAGGGCTATCTTTGAGTAGATGAACAGTTTTGTTTCACTAAAGCTAGAAACAATTTGAAGAGGTATAATACTAAAAAAACTCACAAATGGAGTTATAAGATATTTATTCTCAGTTGGGTTTATGGATTTGCATATAAAATTGAATGGGGCCTGAAAATGTTGTACTTGTTTCACTTCATTATTGGAGTACTTAGCTAAAGAGGATATATTGAGTCTTGGGACAGTACAAAGCAATTAAATTCCTGATTGCAAATTGCCCCCTGACAAGAAAGTGCTGAAAAAAAAACGCGGACTCTCCGTTAATAAATCAACGTTTCCTAATGCTCAGATCGGACGTTACGATAAGGCTAATAAGAGGTACATCAACATTGATCTCCTCATATCGTAGGAGAATACAATCAGCACATGGGTAGCGTAGATTTGATAGATAGTATTATGGGGAGATATAAAATTATAATACGGAGCAAAAGATGAACAAGTTCGTATGTCCTATCATTTATTAGACCTCAGGTTGGCTAATTCTTGACTTCTATACCGAAGAATCCAAGAAGCAAAAAACTTAACAGACAAACAAATGTCTTATCATTTTCAACTTGAGGTAGGGGAGACTTTATGAAAACTAAAATCAAGAATCGAAGATCGATTGAAAACTAACATAAGGGTCCTGCGCAACATGTTCCATCAATTGCAGTACCACAAAATCAAATCGGTCACTGGCCGTTTTGGGTCGAAAAGAAGTTACGTTGCAAGTTTCCTAAATGCAGTAGAGTATAACAAACCAAGACAACCCACAAAATGGTATTGGATGACCATCGACTTAAAGTGCGTGAGCTAGTAGACATGGTAGGCATTTCAAAATTGCTGAACATCACATATTGACTGAAAATTTGGACATGAAAAAACTGTGCGCAAGATGACTGCCGCGATTACTCAAAATGGAACAAAAACAGCATCGTGAGGTTGTGTTCAGCAATCGAATATTTGGCGAAATTTCATGGGAATAAAGCTGAGTTTTTTCGTCGAAACAGTCGAAACAATGGACTGAAAGGGAATAATAACCTCCAAAGAAGGCGAAGACAGTTCCGTGTGCAGACAAGGTCATGGCGTCAGTTTTTAGGAATGTGCGCCGGATAATTTTCATTGATTATCTTCAGAAACGAAAAACAATCAACGGCGGGTATTATGCGAACTTATTGCAGCGTTTGAGTGATCAAGAAAAAACGGCTGCATTTGACGAAAAAGAAAATTTTGTTTCATCAAGACAATGCACCAGTTCACACATCCGTTATCGCGATGGTCAAAATCAATGAGTTAAAGTTCGAATTGCTTCCTCACGTACCCTATTCGCCAGATTTAACCCCCTCGGATTATTTTCTGTCTCCAAACTTGAAAAAATAGTTCGGTGGTAAAAGATTTGTCAACAATAAGGAGGTGGAGTCTGGGGCTGATGGCTATTTTGAGGAGCTCGATAGTTCTCACTATAAAGAGGGAATCGAAACTATTGAACATCGCTGGGAAAAGTGCATCGGGCTAAAAGAAGACTATGTAGAGAAATAAAGATATTTTCTTTCTAAATTTATTGCGTTTTCTTTGTTAGGTCGGGTATTTCTGAAACTCGTAACACTCGACCTCATAACATAGTTTACGAAACTACTCACAAAGTAAAAAAAAAAATACATAATAAATAAAAAAGTAAAAATTTCTTTTATTTAATTTAAAAAATAAACAATCACAAAGTAACGGACAAATCAATCATTTGAAAATATAATTTTTGAAAGAAAAAAATTTAATGAAAATATAGTTTCCATTCTTTTGTGGATATGTTTTAGGGGCAGCATTTTGGTAGAGTTTTCGTTTTAATATGTTATCTATTATTCTAAACTAAACAATTGTTTAGCGCAATTTGCTTTGTAGTTTTTAGTTCCATATTAAAATCTGCTTTTGATAAAAGATTTTTTTAGAAGCGTTAATGCAATAAATTGGACATTTTGACAAAAAAAGATTTTTGTTAAACATTTATGACGAATTCCTTTGAAACAGAAGCTAAGAATAAAATCCTTAGTTCTTCATGAATGAACTTCACCGTTCATGAATTTTACACACTTTATTAGGTACGATTGTCATATGGTACTTCGGAAATTTTTTTCTATACAACATGCGTTTCAACATCTTTTCAACTTGCGTTACTGCAGGGTAAAACGCATACCTCCTAATTATCCACATGTTTGCTTCAGTTTCATTCAACATATCTGGCGAGTTCAGTAAAGTGCTTTTTTAAAAACATTAAAAACATTAAATTTTGTAAGTACCTACTGTTAGCTATGCAATTTCAGTGTTTTTATTGTCATGTTGGCTGGTATGAGTGCTACTATGCTGGTGTTGATAAGAGCACAGAAAACAAGGAAAATAATGAAAACCTGTGTGGACAAAAGAATATTTAGAATTTTTGCTACAATTTATACTTGTAGTTTTTGACTTGCACCATTACTTTTGTGCCTGCAATTACCATTGTTTTGCTTTTGTCGATATTTATTTCCTGTTGGAACTTTTCTTGGCTATTCGTTATAGAGTAAGGGTCATAAAAAAATTGGATAATCTGAAATTTGAAATATAATTGTTTATAAAATTGGTATCATGTATTTTTTTCTGATTTTTTTTTTGTTTGATTGGGAATTTTGTTCTTTATTCAATGTTTTAATCGGTTTTTTATTTGAATAATAGAGCATAGCAGAGTAAAATAATAGAGCATAGACTGAAAGAAAGAATACAAACAACATTAGAGGAACCATAGAATCCAAAAAAAATCGAAATCCATATTTGTTTCATTAACCTGAAAAATGCATTTGACAGAGTAAAAAAAAAGGGATGTCTAGAAAAGTCTAAAGAGAGGAGGAGTAGAAGAGGGAGTAATAGAAATTATTCAGGCCTTATATAACAACAATAAAGTAAGATCGCATAACGATGAATCCACAGAATTTGACACTGTTAGTTTCAGTAGTTATTGACGATGTTGTAGAATATAGCAATCCAAATTACAAGAATACAAAAATAGGTTTTAGAAAAATGAAAACAGTGACAACACAATAATTACTGTTCGTCGATGATATGGTCCTAATTCAACATAACTAAGCGATATGCAGTAGGGGTCATAAAAAACGGGACAGTCATGGTATCATGTATTTTTTTGCTGGTTCTTTTTTATGTTTGATTGGGAATTTTGTTCTTTATTCGATGCTTTAATCGGTTTTTTATTTGAATGGGTCACAAAAATGTTATCTGGTTTTTTTGTAAAATATGCCAGAAATTGAGGGGGTCATAAAAAACGGGACACTTGTAAAAAATGTGTTAAATGTGCGTTTTTTATGTCTAATAAAACGGAGACGGCTGTCGAGTAGTCAGCGATATGGCACAATTGGAGGCTGATCGAGGATACCACGCGTCAGACAGGATCTGCTCGATCTCCAAAAGTGACGCCATGTCTCTCAAGATCTCTTATACGCGTAGTCAAAGCGAATGCTCACAAAAACAGCACAGACATCCGAAGATACGCGGAACCACGGCATTCCGCTGTCCAAATCCGCAGCCCGACGTGTACAGCGGTAATTTCTAAGAGAATGACTGAATTTTAAAAGTTAATTTTAGTAAAAGTGGCCTCATCGGAGCCAAATCGTTGAAAAAAACGCTGTAGTCGAGAAAAAAGGTACGCGCACGGTTCAAATTTGCTCAGGAACACCGTGACTGGTCAGTGGTGGATTGGGGATGTGTTTTTTTGGAGCGATGAGAACAAGTTCAACTTGTTTTCTACGGATGGAATTCGTTATGTGCATCCTCCTATCGGAAAAAGAAACGACCCAAAATACCAGATTACCGCGGTAAAATACGGTAACCGTTCTGTTATAGTCTGAGGTAATTATAGTGATTTTGACAATTTTCGTCAACTATTCATTAGCGTATTGTAGGATCATTTTCGCGCGACGGATTCGGCTCACTTGTTCAAATTGAAGGAGTTATAAAAGCGCAGAACTACCGTAACATCATGGAACAGCACATGCTTTCACATGCCCAAGAAAAGATGACGGCTGACTGGATTTTCCAAGACGACAACGACCCGAAACATGCATCGAGGCTTGACAAGCAGTGGCTTCAGCAAAAACAAATCACGCAACTGATGTGCCCTTCCCAAAGTCCTGATTTGAATCCTATTGAGCACCTCTAAGAGGAATTGGATCGAAGAATTCGTACGCGCACGTTCTCCAAAATTGGTCAGTTAATGGAGACGCTGCAACAAGAGGGGAATCGGCTTCCATAGGATATTTTGGTTTAGTCGATTCCATGATTAAAGCCAAAGGTTATTCTATGAAATATTAATATTTAAATGTGCCCCGTTTTTTTATGACCCTCTCAATTTCTGGCATATTTTACAAAAAAACAGATAACATTTTTTTGACTCATTCAAATAAAAAATCGATTAAAGCATGGAATAAAGAACAAAATTCCCAATCAAACAAAAAAAAAAGAACCACTAAAAATATACATGATACCAATTTTATAAACAATTATATTTCAAATTTCAGACTGTCCCGTTTTTTATGAACCCTACTGTATATCGCTTAGCTATGTTGAAGTTTTTCTTCAGAATATGCCATTAGAACCATATCATCAACGAACAGTAATTCTTGTGTTATCACTGTTTTCATTTTTCTAAAACCTATTTTTGTATTCTTGTAATTTGGTTTCCTATATTTTACATCGTCAATAACTACTGAAAATAACAGTGGACTCAAATTCTTTGGATTCATCGTTATGCGATCTTACTTTATTCTTGTTATATAGGCCTGGATAATTTCTATTACTCCCTCTTCTACTCCTCCTCTCTTTAGACTTTCTAGACATCCCTTCTTTTTACTCTATCAAATGCATTTTGCAGGTTAATGAAACAAATATGGATTTTGGTTTTTTTTTTATTCTGTGGTTCCTCTAATGTTGCTTCTATTTTTACTTTCACTCTATGCTCTATTATTATGGTAAGTATTTTTCCAGGTAAACGTGTTAATGTGATCCCTCTATAGTTTATACATTCTTTGGCATTTCTTTTTTTAAAAATGCTCAATATCATACACATATTCCAGTGTGTTGGTACTTTCTTTTCGATTATGATATTGTTTACTAGTGGCAAACATTCTTCCTTTGCTATTTCTCCCATATATTTGAACATTTATGCTGTGATTTCCTCTTGCCCTAGAGCTTGTTAAAAAAATATTATTTTCAAAATTATATATTTATTTTTTGTTCTTAAATATATAATTTAATAAATTTATTTAATTTAATAAAATTAAACTTCCTTACTTTAAATTAAATTTGTAAACTATTGCAAAAACTCGCAGATTATGTCAAGAATTCGAAAGAGAATGCCCAAAATACCCAGCATCGGTGGGAGTCGTTGCGCAACCTTTTGTCTCGTCATGCGTCATTATTTTTCCTTGCGTCCTTGAATACCTCTCGTTCAATACCGCATGCGTCTAACCTCTCAACAGATGCATGGGTCTTGACGACAAAAAAGTGTGAATATACCTATATAAATAGAATGTAGTTTAGTTTTAAAATTATATTGAAGTATGGTTAGAAAAACGCGCGTCGAGAAATTTAAGTGATTTGGTGTTTAGTGGTAAATCTCTTCGAATTTAATACCGATACATCCTTAAATCCGATACCCTTTTATAACACAATGTAAAATATATTCAACTTCTTTTATTTTCTTGTTACAGCGGACATTTCAGTTTAATCTCAGATATAAATTCTAATTGGCCATTTCATAAGTTAACCTGATATTTTTTCGTCCCCATAAAAAACATATAAACTTTGGAAATTTATTATCCGAGGGAAATATTTAAAAGAGCCACTTTGGTTTGGTCGCTTTATAGTCAGAATCGCAAAAAAAAATCCAAAAAGAAAGTGAAATACCGTTTTAATTCATGCCAATAAAGAATGTATGCGTTGTTTTTTTTTACGTTTTTCTTCCGTACTTGACGATACTGACCATAAATTTCAGAATTTCTTTTTTACAGACGGTCATTCCGCAGCTTGTTGTATATAGGCTTCATACTTTCGAGAAAGCGGGATTCTATAATTAATTTAAATGTCATATAAAGTCAATCGTTTCTTTTAAAGTAGTTTTTGGTTTCGAAAATATTTCTATTTGACTATCAAACAGCGTCAAGAGGGTTTATATTGTTGGAAGTTCTATTAGGTTGTAACAAAAATAGTTGTGTTTTTTTTCTTTTGTTTAAAAAGAACTCTTCAAAAATTTAATCCGGTTTCAACTTTTTACTCTGACAAATACATATAAACATTCCTTCTTCAGTGTTAAAGTGATTCCACTTCGAAATATTCACTTGGCGGTATTTAACGGAAACGTCATGAAATTAGGACAATTTTAATACATTATTTAAATAATGTCTTCAAAATGACTGACGCCCCTCGTGAAATTTGTGAAGTAGAGCAGGAAGGTGCCGTTTCAATCAGCATAGTTCAGCTCTTGTTCAAAAAGTTTGAGAGAGGGATTTATGAATTCCTAAAGGTTGGAGAAGATTGGGTTGTCAACGATTTCTGAAGCTGCAAATTCTAGAGCAAGCAGTAGGAAACCTTCTGGGAAAATGTGTATAACATGTCAGGTCTTTTTGTAACATTCATATATATATATATATATATATATATATATATATATATATATATATATATATATATATATATATATATATAGGAAAATATTCTGTAATCTCAGTCTTCAATCTTTTCATATTTTCGTAGGTTTCTTTCATATTAGAACCATGGCCTACAGGTACTGAAGAAAATATGTTTCCGTTCAGTAGCAACACTGTTTTCAAACTAGTTTTTGATGAATCAATAAACAATCGCCAGTGCTTTGAATCGCAATCAAAATTTAACACATTCATTAATGCATGGATGTCATTTCAATAGACCAAATCACATGCTTGAGAAAAATAAGGTTTCAATTCATCGTCACAATGACGAAAATAGGAATTTTTTGTACAGAGAGAAAGTAGGTTCTAGATTCCTGACGCTAACCTTGTTTTTTAAACAAATGTAAATCACGTATCAATTCATTTAGGTCACCTTATGTTAATAACTGTAGTTCTTTTGAAGTACTTGGTTCTTAAGTTGGGTTGCAGTCTGTCTCTAAATTATCGTCTTGACCAGCAGCACCTTCTTGAGTTTTAAATGGATTTGGAAGTGTTGGCGCAGACAATTCGGCACTATGTGGTATTGGTCTTTTTGCAGATGACAGGTCTGGATATTTCATGGTAATGTCTGAATGATTGTGACGTGTTCATATTTTTTTTTATTTAGTTTTTTCGCCACGATCTAAAACTCAAAAAATATCAAAAATATCTGTTCTTATGTAAATAAAGAATCACTGGGTAAAAACAAAAAACCAAACGGAGACGAATTTTTCAGTGATTCTTTTTTGTAATAAATTTGCCTAACGAACAAAAATTTAAAAATATAAAAATGTTCTAAAAAATATACAAACTTTTAACGTTAACCTTTCAGGAAGTATTCTCCTTCCATTTTTCTGACACAATTAAAAGAGTAGGAAATAAATACAACATATGAACGACATTTAAAACAAAAAATACTTTTAGATCTCAATTAACAAAAAATAAACCAAACAACACACAACAAAATACCAAAAATGTGGTTTATAAAATTCCCTGCGAATGTGGCAAATTCTATATAGGTGAGACATCTAGGCCGTTAGATGTTAGAATAAAAGAGAAAAATAAAAGAGAAAAAAGAAAAACCTTCTTAGAAAGGGCGATTTCAATAAATCTAGAATTTGTCAACACGCATGGGAATAGGGTCATAAAATCAATTGGAATAATTCCAAAACGGTATTAAAAGAATCGGTAATAAAATACAGAACATTAAAAGAAACCGCTATAATTAATTTAAATAAAAATAAATGTATTGCTATGCCTTCGGTAGATTTAAATTCAATATGGTTCACGATTCTAAAGAATACAATTAAAAATATTTAATAATTTCAATAAACAATCACAATCACACGGGAAACCTCACCTATATATATTTTTATGGTAGTATGTCACTGTCATTAAAAACTAATTGTAAATGTAAGTATCATTGACATACACAAAATATATTTTTATTTTTTATCTTTTCATAATTTATAGAAATTAATATACTTTATTTTTAGATTCGTTTTGAAAACGGGAGGAGAATACTTCCCGAAACGTTAACGTTAAAAGTTTGTATATTTTTTTAGAACATTTTCATATTTTTAAAATTTTGTTCGTTTGACAAATTTATTACAACAAAGAATCACTGAGAAATTTGTCTCCGTTTGGTTTTTTGTTTTTACCCACTGATTCTTGTTTACATAAGAACAGATATTTTTAATATTTTTTGAGTTTTAGATCGTGGCGAACAACCCAAATAAAAAAAAAAAATACTTCATGGTGTGTTTCGACTTAGTTGTGATACCATTTATAGCAGTCAAACAAAAATAACAAGCACTTATTTGATCTGTTGGTTCCATCCAAATCATTGGCACAACAAAAGAAATATGTCTAGATCCGTTAGCCTAACCCAGCCGACATTTCACACATATTACACAGCAGATATGTGGAACCCAGGATTAATCTTGATGGTGCACAGGAAGACCAAAGTAGCCGAAATAATTTAGTATAATTACTAATGGTGTGAAATTTCGACGCTGAGAGGTAAAATTTAATTCTCCACACAGATAATGAAAACTATCCGGGTGATTTAAAGACTTTTGTGGCATATTTACGAAATTAATGAATATAAACAAACTTAAATATGTTGGCTATGATATCTAGCTAACTTCAGAAATGATGTTATTTAAACACAAATACGTATATGAGGTGAAATTGAATATGTAGCTGTCACAAAAAAAACTGAGGGCGACTGGAAAAATAACATTGTTTTTTTAATGAGAGTAGATGAGTACAATCAAATATCATTACAAAATTCGTGTGACAAAACCATTGTCTCTCAGTGTAATTGAAGCATAGTGTATGATAATAACCACCAAATAACCACATCTTGTAGCTCCATAGATGTCCACTTTTTTGTCAACATTTTGGATGATATTTTGGCATCACCGTAGGTCTATCTCACCAATGGCTGGAATAATTTCAGTTTAGAAATCGGTTGTGTATGGTGTCTATATTCTAATAGTGTATGTGGTCTATATTTTTATAAACCTGGTTTTTCATATAAGCCCAACGAAAATAATCCAGCGGTGTCAAATCATATGATCTTGGTGGTCAATTAACACGTCCAGGAAAGTTTCAGCCAGTTATCAACTCAATATATCCAACACCATTCAGTTACAACTTCATCAGCAGCATTCTGAAAGAAATTTGACCCTATTACACCTCCTGACCATACTGCACACCAAAGAGTGAATCGTTTAGAATGTAAATGTTTCTCATGAATCAATCGTGGATTTTCCTCATCCCAAATGCGACAATTTTGATTATTATTAACATAGTAACCAATTTCAATATGTGCTTCATCTGAAAAGATGATTTCAAAAAAAATCATCTGTTCTTGGATCTAATTGATATATGCGCGACGTTTTGAATAATCCAGTGGCTTTAGTTCCTGTGTTATTTCAACTTTATATGCCTTCAAAGCAAAATAGTTTTGTAAAATGTTATGTTATGGATTCACTGAGTCCAAATTGTTGTGAACGTCGACTATGGAAATTTCTTGATCTTCACAAATGCTTTCACGTACCAAATCAATATGCTCTTGTGAATAACCACTACTACTATATATTGCTCTTCTTTTATCTTCCACCGAACCAGTTCCTTGAAATTTTTGAACAATTCGATTGATAGTGCTTTCAGATTGTGTAAACTGTAAATATCACGTAATTTTCTAAAAACATTTTTCACTGAACGTCCATTTTCATAAAATAATTCAACAAAGTTAACGCGTTGTATTGTATACTCCATTTTTACAAATGTCATACTTTGCACTTCTGAAATGAGACTACATCTGTGTTTCATTCAATAATTAAAAAAAAACGCCCAATTTGAAAGACCCGTTATTATAATTTCTATTTATTGTATAGAAGATAAAACGGAGTTTATATTCAGAGGTTCCTTCCCTTGTTTAGGCGTTTGTTCTAATCCTCCGTCTCACCATTATTTTCCTAAGAAAAGTTAACAGCTTATTTGCTTAATGTCGCAATAGGCGAACGGCAGTTTAGCTGCTCATTAGCGCGACATGGGGATAAACTCGAAATAAGTCCCGGCCGTTTCAGTTTTCGGTTGCAATATATCCGTCTTAATTGGCGTCTACGAACTTCCTAATTACGCCCGGATATTCAGCTAGAAATTTCATTTCATAAAGCTAATTGACATCACACCGGGTACCCGGAAAGCGCGTCGGTGCCGAATTCGTCGCTGACGAAGGGCGGCAGGAGGGGCGGGTGGCAACAACCACATCCCATAATGAACATCTTGACGGATCAGTTTGGAAAATTTCTGGTCGAAAGGGAATGCAGTAGGTATCAAATCAAGTCCCAACGCACAATGAACTATTTAATATAAGAATAATCATACAACAATAATCAACAATCAATGAGAATATAAGAATAAGTAAATTCTTGTTACAGCAAGATTGTTATGGTTAAATAAAAACTTTATGACTTTTTCGCTCTCGAACGTTTCACTAATCAAGTTAGCCTCATCAGAAGATGATACAAAAAATTAAAACTACAGCTTAATCCAATTTGTTTGCAATTTTTATCTAAATCAGTGAAGTATCAGCAGTGAAGAGTGTCAAACTCGATGAAGCATAAAAAATTGCTCAATGAACAAAGAACCATATGAGATCATCTCTTTGTCTTAACTATTAACTTAACTAGTGCTATTTGGTGGTAAATATCTTCCAGTATAATATTTGACACCGCAGGTTCCAATAGAATAATTGATCTCCATCGTCACGTTCATATAGTATAAACATGATACATAATCGATATAACGAATACACCAATATGGTTAAAATTAATCATGAAACAACAATAAAAATAAAAATATAACAAAATATTTAAATGTTATCAAAAATTCATTAAAACAATAACTAGGATAAGGTAGAAAAAAAATAACATATACAAGTAAAAACAAACAGACGTTAACGTACCAAGTCGACGAAAAAGGGAACATTAATGTTACAACAAAAATAATTACGAGAAATGAATTAATGTCCTGACAAGTAACTGGAAAGTTATAAAGAAATTATATGACCCAAAGTCTAACTTGGGTATCTGGGGTTAGTAAAAGACAATTTTCTGGAACAAAAGGCACAAGCTAAACCTAATTGTTCAGAAATATTGATCGAAATGTTAAATTATCTTACTCACCGACAACATCTAAATATCCCACTTGACTTTTCATCGGATCAGTATTGATCTGACACATATACCAGCCCTTATCCGTCGCCTTGATCTCCCTGATGTGCAGGTACCAGGTCTTGTGTTCGCTGTGCGTCACCCCGATGCGATGATTCTTCGTTATCACGTGATTGTGAATGGTCAGTATGGTTTGCGTGTCCACTCTCAGCCAGGCCACCTGAAATTGAGCGTTATTGAATACGAAAGGGGATATTTGCATTTTGCGACGTTTAATATCAGAGGCGTAACTAACATTTATATTCAGGCCCATTTACTTTGATATATGTGGATATAACAAACATGAATGTATCTATATTACGAGGTCGTTTGAAAAATTCTCGTCCTGATATAGAAAACACAAGATTTTTAAGCATTTTTTAATTTTTTTAACGTATTAGTCTTATACGAGAGTGAATCAAATAAAAACCAGAATGTTACAATTATTTTCCTCAGCCAATCACGAGTGGACTGTCAGTGTAGGTTGTTGCCGAGCAATGTATAAGGAGTGGGGAAACGCTCGGTGAGCTGTTTCACTCAGTTATTTTGTCAGTACAGCCATGAGTGAACAATAGGTTCCACATCCGTTGCGCAGAGGGTTATAATAAAGTTTTTAACCAAGCAAGGTGTTAAGTCATCCGAAATATTAACTCGGTTGAAGGTTCAGTATAGGGACGATACCCTGTCTAAGACGCACATGTTTGTCGGGGCCAAGAAGTTTAGGAGAGGACGAGAAAGTGTGGCAAATGTAAGTCATAATCGACGTCACAGGTCAAGTGCCACTGCTGACAATATTGGTGTAGTTCGCGACCTTATCGTAGGTAACCGTCGGCTTACATTCATGAAATGGCTTTAAAAGTGGGTATTAGCTTTGGAAGTGTTCAAACAATCATCAGAAATCATCTTGGCTATAAATTTGTGCCGCAGATACTTTTTTAAAGACATGTGATAAAACGTAGGTGCATTATTATACTCCAGAATCAAAAATGACGAGTTAGAAATGGCGAAAGAAAGAGGAAACCTGCCCTGAAAAGGCCAAAACTGTCTCTCAGCCGGTAAGATCCTCGTGACCTCTTTTTCGACTGGAAAGTAGTCTTGCTGATTGATTTTCTACATGATCGATGTTCGGTTAATGCCCCCTATTACTGCCATCTGTTGGATGCAACAAAATCAGCTTACTGGAGCATAAGACGCGGTGTCCCCATCAGAGGCGTCATCCTTCTTCATGACAACGTCAGGTCACACACAGCGATTTTGACGAAGGAAAAACTGGAGAATAAACGTTGGGAAACCCTTAAACACCCCCCATACAGCCCAGATTTGCCTTACTGTGATTATTTTTTGTTTTCGCCCTTGAAAGATGCACTTGGAGGGGTACGATTCGACAACGATCAAGATGTTTACGGATTCGTGCGCAATTGGCTGATGACTCAAAGTATTCCCATTTTCCACAGTCTCTTGGTCAGTCTCGTGCAAGGCATTCTGCATACATGTCCAAACCATCGCAGTGCATTTTTCTGTATCCTTTTTTCTACAGATTTTACCCCCAATTTTGTTTGATACGCGATCCCTCAGAGTTAGTCCAACTTTGGCCTGAGATATTTTTTCCCCCAATGAGATATATAAGTCCCGGAAGAGGGTGTAATCTCTAGGAGCCAAATGCGGCAAATAGATGTAAAAATTTAGCCTGAATAGTACCTTTCAGTTGGACCAGCAGTGAAGCGTAATCCTTCCCAGTGATGTTCTTCCTGAAGAACCAGTTTGATTTATTTTAGGTTTCGCTTTTTGTACAAGGTCAAAATGTTGATTGTATTTATCGGGATTATTACAGTACATGCATTTTCCATCAAAATTGATGGTTACTTTATTGTATATTTGACAAATCTGGGAAAATGGGCTCAGCAGATTATATATGAGTGCTGGATTCAAAAGCGCCATGCAAAGCGTTCAAAATTTAATGGTATCTCTCTTTAGTTGAACTGTTTGAACCAAATCAGCGCTGTAATAAATAAAATTATCGTTTTACATTAAACATATCGTATTCTCCTTGCTGCTTTCGATAATGATAAATAAAATACACATTGATTCAGTTAAAAAAACGACCGAACTTATTAATAAATCTAATTAGATTGGGAACTTTTCAAGCCCTGACTGCTTCATTAGACGGTTGATTCAAGAAATAAAATTGAATTTTTTTCCGGATGTTGCCAAGGAATACAAGTTATTTCGTTAATTCAATATTATCATTTAATAACGGGAAGTTTGTAACTAATTTTGCTTGATACTAAATGTGCGAATGAGGGTATGAAGAATAATTTATGTCGCCTCAGAATAACTATTAGCTAAATATTTGGAAAATTTTAAGAAATTAATTGAATTTGGTTGAGATATTCGATTAGTATTAGTCTAGACATTAGTATTAGTCTACTAGTCATACTAAAATCTAGAAGAAAGAAAAGTAACAAGAAAAGCCTCAG
>JARFXV010001905.1:0-80000 GCA_031761425.1 Cosmopolites sordidus | reverse complement strand
TATTTTAATGATTGATTCGAATCGTAACCCTCCAAGTACATCTTTCAAAGGCGAAAACAAAAAATAATCACAGTGAGACAAATCTGGTGTCCCAAAAAAATCTATACTATTTTGACTGGTCCTAAAAATCAGTATTTTTTTCATACAGTTTACTTTAGGGCATCAAAAAAGTTAAAGGGACAGCCTTCATTTTGACTAACGCCAGTTTTCAATCTGGCCACCGGTGTGGCACAGGCATTGCCGAAAAGCAATGAAATCGCGAACATCGAAAAATCGATTTCCATTGATATTTGCCTATATTCTTTTTTACCCGCTACTCTTAATTCATTGCCGGCTTTGTCTTATAAACCCTGCCTCTAATGTGTCCCCGTAAAAATAAGTCGAGCGTCGTAAGGTCAGGTGAACATGCGAGATATTCAACCCAACCTTTTCATCCAGTCTATCTATTCGGTAGAGTCTCGTCAATATAAGCCTTTATGTCATGATGATAATGTGGAGGTGCAACATCTTGTTGAAAATAAAAGTTCCCACCTTCAAAAGTTTCCCCAAATGCTTGGGATAATTGCTTCCTGTAGCAAATTAAGATAAACAGCACCAGTTACAGTACCGTCAAAAAAAAAAAACGGTGCAATGAATCCTTTTGCAGATAACTCATACCACACTGTGACTCCTGGCAAACTAATATAATGTTTTGCAATAACGTGTGGCTTCTCAGGTGCCTAGTAAGTGCAGTTGAGGCGGTTAATTGAACTTAAAACTCTGAAACTCAAGTAACATTTCAGGATAAAGTTCTGTTGCTCAAAAGTAAGCGTGGTAGCAGCCATTTTGTAAATTAGGTCAATCAGAAAACGAATGAAGTGTGAGTAAGTTATCATAAAATAAGGTGTGTATACATTTTTTGGGAGACTCTATATATACGCAGTTTTCGATTTGGACTGCATCCAATGAGACAGTAGAGAGTAGTATGAGAACAGTAGTAGGTTATGCAGAGTTATGCATTCCAACCGTTGGGTTCCACAATCTCATGTGGAATATACAACAACCTGCGTCTCCGTCAAAATGAGTATTCTGTTAGTTTCCTGACCACAAGCGGGCCCCACCATCATCGCGTTAAATTATCACGAAGATCTGCCAAGCAGAAAAATTACCAGGCGAATGGAAACGTGCTCTTATCCATACGCTGCACAAGAGGAGACATAAAAGATGTGAACAACTACAGAGGAATCTCCCAACTATAAGTCACCTACAAAATCCTCTTAGCATTCTTTCTTCAGAGAGCACAAAAACAATTAGAAAACAAAAATTGGAGAGTACCAGGCAGGCTTTCACCCTGGTCGCTCACGCACTAAACAGATCTTTAACTTAAAAACAATGCTGAAATATAAAGCCATCAGAAAGGTCCCAATCATCTACACATTTGATCATGCAGACACTGACCGACACAACCTCTAAAATAAAATTTATGGGAGAAATTTCCGAACCCTTCCTAATTAAAACCGGAGTACGCCAAGGAGACTGGTTATCCCCACTCTTCTTCATCTTAAAAACAATACTGGAATACAAAGCCATAAGGAACGTCCCAATCATCTGCACGTTCGTGGACTAGAAGAAGGCATACGATTCCATCGACAGAAAATCTCTGTTCAACATCATATAAGAACAAGGACTCGAACCCAAAATACTACGATTGATCAAGTACACATTGACCGACTCACCTCCTAAGTGAAATTTATGAGATAAATTTCCGAACCCTTCCTGATTAAAACCGGCGCTTATTCCCGCTCTTTTCTAACCAAGTTTTGGACAAAGTCATAAAGGAATGGGAAAGAAAAAAAGAACTGAAATATCAACGACACTGAGAACCAATGCGACTCGGATAACTCAAAGACAACATAGAAATCTGATGCCTAGCCTTCGAAGACGATCTAGCCATACTTGCAGACAATGAAACTAAGGCAACCAAACAGATAGAAGTCCTCAAGGAATGTGCAGAGAAAATCGGCCTACAAATCTCTTTCCAAAAAATCCAATTCTTCTGTTCAAAATTTGAACACAAAATACGGCAAGATAAACATTATCATATTTCAAATATCTGAGCCAGATCCTCGAACCCATAGGAGAAGAGAAGATAGCACAGAAGACTCGATTACATAAGGTAAAGAGGGCATGCGGCAAGACCAATAATAAATATAATAAGCAATGCATATCCACACACACAAAGATAACATACTACTGAACAGTAATCAAACCAGAGGCACTATATCCAAGCGACACACTTATACTCCACACAAAAACAGCATAAACAAATTACTAAAAGAAGAATGCAACGTTGTGAGGAAAATTCTCAGCCCAAAACTAACAGAGGAAAGATACAGACTACATTTCAGGAAAACCATAGAGAGAATGTCCAACGTAGCGGCGGACATAAGAAAAGGTTGAAATCCTATGGACATATCAGTAGACTCCCACCCACCAGACCCACCAACAGAATTCTTACATACATACAAAGGGTCAAGTCAATAATCATTCAGAAAGGATTGCGTAATCCATCCTGGTCTATACGCACTAAAATTTTAGGTAACACATTGAATAAAACACAGATGGCGTTGTGAATTTGCCTAGGGCTAGTCTCATTTCGGAAGTGTAATGTATGACATTTATAAAAATACACTTGTATACAATACAACAATGCATTAAAATTGTTGAATTATTTCATGAAAATGGACGAGCAGTAAAAAATGTTTTTAGAAAATTGCGTGATATTTACAGTTTGCACAATCATCCATCAGAATTAGATCAATCGAACTGTTCAAAAATGTGGAAGATAAAATAAGAATAATATATAATCGTAGTGGTAGTTCACAAGATCATATTGATTTGGGACGTGAAAATGTTGCTGAAGATCCAAAAATTTCCATTAGTCGACATTCACAACAATTTGGACCCAGTGGATGCACAAAATGACGTATTTTACGAAAGGATTTAGCTCTGAAGGCATTTAAGGTTCAAATAATACAGAAACTAAAGCCACTGGATCGTTTAAAACGTCGTGCATTTGTTAATTGGATCAAAGAACAAAACAGATGATTTTCCTAAAAAAATAATCTTCCCAGATGAAGCACATTTTTAAATTGGTGGCTATATTATTAAATAAAACTTCTGCATTTGGAGTGAGGAAAATCCACGATTAATTCATGAGAAATGTTTACATCCTACATGATCACTGTTTGGTGTGCATTATTGTCAGGAGGTGTAATTGGGCCTTTTATTATTTCAGAAGGCTGGCGGGGAAGATGTTACTGTGAATGGTGTTCAATATCGTGACATAATAACTGGATTTTTGTTTTGGAACATTAATTTTTGTTTCGTCTGTTTTCCTTTAAAACATGGAAGATTCCTTCCAGATCTTACATCCCCCAGCATTCACTTAAACTTAAAACATTCATATAAACAAATCTTTATCATTGAAAATGATTTTGTTGTTTTTCAAAATATTCTTCGCGATGATCGATACACTTTTGCATACGTTTTAACCAATTTTCATAGCACTTTTTCCATCCCGATTGAGGTATATCCAATACATGAATTTTGAATGCATCAAAACGTTTCTTCTCGAGTCGAAAATCGTTGATCACGTAGTTTATTCTTCACTGACAGGAACAAAAATAAATCATTGGGTGCCAAATCAGGACTGTACGGCGGATGATCCATCAATTCGATGTTTTGACCGGTCACATATTGAATTGTTTGGTCCGAAATGCGAGAGCTTGCCTTGTCAAGGTGATCCTGCGTCGCTAGTTCTTTTTTCTTATTTCGTCACAGACTTCTGGTAAACAAATGGTTGGGTACCTTTCAGAATTGACCGTTCTACGATTCTCTAGTGGAACTGAGCCACATACCCCTATATCCTAAAAAAACAGGCGACCAGTTGCTTCGAACTGCTTCTTGTGCCTCAACAAAAGTTGAGTTTGGCTCATTATCAAAGGTCCATACAGTCGACTTCTGTTTACTTTCGGGCTCATACGAATAGATCTAAGATTTGTCACCTGAGTAGATGTTAAACACGGCTTTTGATGCACTACGATTGTATTTTTTGAGCATTTCTTTGCAATCGGCATGGTTTTTGAGCGACTGTCAAATTATGCAGAATCCAATGCGCACAAATCTTTTTCACGGCTAAATATTCATGTAAAATCTTGTATATGCTTGTCATATTAATGAGCAGGGATGTCTCAATCTTACGGTATGTCACATGACAATCTTGCTTTATCAGTTCGCACACAGTATCAACACTTTCTGACACAATAACCGAGACTAATTCATCTAATACCCCGGAGAGCCTTACATGAGTCAGGGTGCTTAAAATAATCCCCATCAAGAGTCCCTAGATGATTTCATTAAAAACATATGTGTCCATTTACACGGAACGGCGACCGCGAATTGAATTTTGTATTTAATTTTATTATAATAATCATTTTTTCAACATCGCCTTTTTAAAAATTCAACAGTTTGTTTTTCTAAAGGATATAATTATTAAGAACGTTGTAAAGTAGATTGGTACAATAACAAAAAAAAAAACTTTAAATATATTAATTGTCTCATAATTCGGCGTTAATTTCCTTTGCGCCGTCTCTGTCTTATCGAAATAGTGCCAGATAGTATCAAACACACCTTCATTAAATAAAGTTTTACTCTAATTTTATTGTTATTTATATTTCCTGTCGGTCGGGGTGAAAAAGAAAAAACGAACTCTAGAAATCTAAAAGTTTCCATCTGTTTGTTTTATTTCTTTTACGCATGAAATTGTTGCGTTCTCCATAGTCGAAGCAATAAAATTACAATATTTTTTTGCCATACATTGTCGTCATTGAATCGAAAATATATTTTCCATTTCCAGAATCGATTTGAGAAAATTGGTGGTGGATAAAGAGGACGAATAAAAGTAGATTAAAATGATTTAGGAATTAATTCAAAAAATGATACCTGTTTAATATAATTTACGATTCTATGATTGGATTAGTATTTCTCTAAATCAGAATTCAAAGATCAGGAAATGAATGTCACAGTTAGCTCATGACCTACGAGGTGCGTAAATAAAATAATGAGACTGGTGCCGAAGCGTTCGATCTGGCAACACAGTTGGTTCCTCCTTTAGAGTGGCAATAGGGCAACATCTGATGCATGAGTTATGTATAAACTAAAGTAGTATCATAGTTCTCTCTAATGGAGGTCGGTTTTTTTCTTAAAACTCGGATGCACGACGATGGTCTGTCAATCTAGGCAAAATGCATAAAGTGTTGTAAATTTCCAGGTAAATTTTGTTAAATATTGCCTTTCAGATTATTTACCCCCTACTTTTTGTCATACAAAAGTGATTTATATTTGATATCCGATAGACCATCTTCGTTACAATGTGCAATATTATTTGTGACGCTATAAGAGGTTCCACCTAGGAAATATTTGGTAAATTAAACTTCATCAGCTACCGTTAGTGCTATGAAACGTTTATTTGGTCTTTTATAGAGTTTTTTATTAGTTTATAGTCCAGAGCATGCGAAATAACAGATGATTTTTGTTGATGTTGAGGTTAATTTTAGAAAACCGTAATAGTGCGTTTTTTTACTGCAAGTAAGGTATACATATTTCTGTACTTTGACGTACGATATCTAACATTTATGCTCTTCATAGTAATTTTAGATGCAACTTATTAGCATGGACCCTTATTGAAAAAGAAGACTTGTGACTTAGAGCTCTTTATGAGAGTGTATTAACTGATGACGAGAATTCTGAGGCGGATGGCGGCATATTGTCCGATGAGGAGGATAACAACTCAGAAGGCAGCATACCATATAGAGATGAAGAGATATGTAGTGATCATCAAAGTGGGTCTGAGCAAGAAGGAGATGACGACTTTTCAGATAATGAAAACCTTGATGAGGATGACCGACGTTTGTTCTATTATGGTAAAGATGGGACAAAATGGAAAAAATAGCACCATCTAAAAATATTCGCATTAGAAGAAAAAATATAGTTCCTCATTTACCAGGAACTATCCGCGAAGGAAAAGAGGTAGTGACTCCCATCGATTCTTGGAATCTTTTGTTTAGTGATGTAATTGATCTAGTAGTAAAATACACAAATATCTATATAACGGAAATATCAGAACGTCACAAGGATAAACGTAATGCAAACATTATTAGTGTCTCGGAAATGGAAGCACTCATTGGTTTACTCTATTTAGCTGGACTGGATCATGGATCAAAAACAAAATTAAAGGACTTCTGGTGCCAAGATAGTTTAGGAAGTGAACTGTTTATTGCAACCATGGTCCAAAGACAGTTTAGATTTTTATTGAGGGTCATACGCTTTGATAACAAAAGAAATAGAACTGAAAGATCTGAAATCGATAAGTTAGCACCTGTAAGAGAAATGTTTGAAAAATTAAATGAGAATTTTAAGAAATATTATACATATATTATATATATTATGTCGGTATGTGACCCTCGATGAAACGCTTTTTGCATTTCGAGGCAGATGCAGTTTCCGAATGTAGATGCCGAACAAGCCCAATAAGTTTTAAATCAAAATTTTCGCCACTGTGGATTCTAAAACTTTTTACACAAGTCATATAGAAATATATGTTGGCGTACAACCGGATGGATAGAGCATATAAGTTAAATAACTCCACGGAAGCAGTTACCTTAGAGTTATGTCTCCTTTCTGAGACAGGATGAAACATAATAATGGATCGTTGGTTTACTGGTGTTAGTATTGTTAATAAACTTTTTACAGAACATAGGCTTACTGTAGTTGGAACAATCAAAACCATTTAGCGGAAAATATCAAGAATTTTATCTAATGTAAAGGACAGACCTATTGATTCTTCCATATTTGCCTGTGGAGTGAAAATGATGATAGTCTCATATGTACCACGAAAAATAAAAAACGTTTTATTGTTGTCATCCCTTCATCGCACTTATACAGTAGACGACGAATATAAGAAACCAGAAATTAATTTATTTTACAACACAATGAAATGCGGAGTGGACATTGTGGACAAAATGGCAGCAACTTACAATGTTGCAAGAAATACAAAACGTTGGCCCTTAGTACCTTTTTATGGGATAATAAATATTGCATCTATCAACGCTTTTATAATTATAAGACACAATCATCCCACTTCTGATATATGTAAGGAACGAAGACTGCTCATAAAAATGTTGGGAAAAAAAAGTAGTAAAATACCACATGTCTTCCAGGGCAAATTCTTCGGGACTGCACACGTACATTCGAGACACTGCTGCGAAATTTTCTGAAACCAGAAGGTAAAATGAACCTGATCCTCCTCCAAATAAGAGGGGTCATTGTAAATATTGCAAAAAACGCTATTTTTGGAAATTTTACAAATGCTGGCTCTGCATGGAGCACATTTTAGCCTGCTGTAGAGAATGTGTGCACCAACAAGCGAATAATTAAGGTTAAAGGTTGCTCCAGTTCTGAAAGAAATTTTTTAATGATACTTATTTACATTTTTTGTTAGTTTCGGGTCACTTATTTGAGAATTTATTGTTTATGTTTTACATTTGGCGGTTTGTTGTAACTATTTCAACGTATTAATAAAATGTTTGAAATGAGACTTTTTTATTTCCATATAACAATAAAATAATGCAAAATAAAATGTAATAAAAAAACGATAAAACAAATTAATACTAAATGCAAAAAAGTACTTCGTCAAATTTGGTCCCAATAGACCACTGTCATAGGACATGACGTTAAATTGTCTGTCTTCTTAAATGTAGGACACTTTCAATAATTGGGGTATTTCCGAAGTCTGGCTGGGTTTTTGTTAGGTTTTTACCGTCATATATAGCTTTCTTAATTTCACAATTATGCATTTACATAATAAAAGACCTCTTTCTTTTATTTTGTAATGTAAGCTTTGCCGAACATTGTATAGACCAAAACCATTTTTTGACCAATAATGCCAAATTAATACATAGATGCAATAAAATCAGGCTGTTAAAATACTTTAACAAATTTCCGAAATTAAAAAAGCGCTATACAACATCAAAAACCTAACAAATACTCAGCTGGACTTCGGAAATACTCCAATTATTGAAAGTGTCAAAATTTAAGCAGAATTGGCCGCGATGCCAACACATGTCATATCTTGAAACGAGAATGAAAATGAGAATATCTTGAATATATAGTGAACAAATACCAAGTGCTTTAATCGTTATCATTGTTACTGTGTTTCACCAAGAGCCAACCGTGTATCAATCAATCGAAACAATATTAATTGTAACTTTTGAATACTAACGTCAAATAACACCATTTTGGGACATGAAAAATATTGAAAAAGCCGTAAGCGGTCAGCTGAAGATAATACCCATATCTGAGTTCCAACGCTAAAGAGTGGAAAACGGTCTCCAGCGATGTGTGGTTTCCCAAGGCAACTACTTGGAACGAGACAATGTAGAATTGTAATTTCATTGGAAAAAAAAAATTACACACATCGAATGTAGAAACATTTTTAACTTATCATTGCGGAAATTGCTTAATAACACATATTTACCTTGAAATTTCCTAAATCTTCGACTAGACACGTGAGAATAGCCTCCCTACCTACTGCAGCTGTTACGTTTGTGATAGGGGCACTAAATCTAGGGTTTTCTGTAACAAAAAAAAACAATATAAATATTTTTAGTTATAGTTTTACGTTCTTTCTTTCACCGAATTTAAATTAATTAACAAACTTTTGAATAACGAACACAGAAACAAAAAGCGATTTAAAACTGATTTAACTTTTATCTCGTGACTACAGTTAGACTCAGGAATTTCTACAAACAGGAAATCGCCTGAAAATTGCGTGATTGTTAATTCTGGCATAATAGCTTCAAGTTAAATAGAGCTAAGTCGCAGAACGGCATAAGCAATCTCACATATTGTTTAGGTTGTAAAAGACAATGTGTTTTATAAATTTCAACTTGCTTTTATAACATTAAAAATATACAAGGACTGAGTGAAGAGTCTGATATTTTTTCGATAGATAGCGATATTAATTTTTCTATTGAAATCTTCCGTGTAAAACTCGAAGAGATTTACCAAGTGTGACACCAAATAACTTTTTACATTTCCCGACGAGCGTTTCGCGTTTTCAGTCTGAGATTGAATCATCTCCTGATGATGCTAACATGGTTAGCGAAACGCCCGTCGAGAAATTTAAAAATGTGATTTGGTGTTTAGTGGTAACTCTCTTCCGATTTAGTGAACAAAGGCCAAGGCGCTTCAATCGACCGGAAAGGTCGTAACTAATGTTCTTTAGGATTTGTAAAGCATTATCTTCATCGATTACGTGGAAAAAGGGAGAGAGCATTACGTAGCGTTTTTGGTTAAATTTCATGAAGGGGTGATAAAACAACGCCCTCATGTGGCGATGAAAAATTTCTATCTCATCTCTCAACCATGCACCGCCCATTTTCCGGTGTTGCAACAGCGAAATTTGTTAATTTGCGATACGAGTTGATGACGTATCCTCACTATTCTCTGGACTTGGCCCATCGACGACCCTTTCCATACATGAAAATATGACAGCCTAGAAAAACCACATCGAATGAGCTGATCGTCGAAACGATTTATAGAATTCGTCCTTTTTTGAAAGCATAAACAAATTGGAAAATCGTTGGGCGAAGTCGAAGTATTGAGCTAAAAGAAGCCAAAGTTAAATAATTAATCAATCACTTCCAAAATCAAGAGTTTTCCAATAGGGGTGCTCGAACTTTGACGGTGTGTAGCGGCCATGTTGGTAAAGCTATAGTTGTAAACCAAAAACTACAGCCATAATTGGAAAAATATTATTATGGGTGTATTTTATAGGTGTAGGTCCACTATATTGGATCAAAGATACCATGACCAAAGAGACCTACATGAGAATATTATAAAAAATTATGCTTCTTTATGCCGAAATGAATATGCCACTAAAGTAGATCTACCAGCAGGATAACGATCCGAAACATACCGCGAAAGTAGTGAAACGATGGTTTCTCGCAAATAGGAATGAAGTGTTGCCCTGGCCGTTGCAATCTCCGGATTTAAATCCAATAGAAAATCTTTGGCAACATTTAAAAAAAGGCATTGCTAATAAAAAAACATCAAACAAAAATATGCTGTGAGAAGAAGTCAAGGAAACTTGGTATTCTATGCCGGTTGGAACTTATCAGAAGTTAATAGACTCTATTCCAAGGAGAGGGTTAAACACAGTTGTGGTTAAACAAAAGGGATATTCTACTAAATACTAATATTATATGTTTATTAAGTGTGTTAATAAGCATTAGTTTTCACAATTTAAGGCTATAAGTGATATACTCTTATTTTTTTGACCAGAAAAAAACCAGATATTGTATGATAGTTATGGTAACTTTTGTAACACTAGGATGTCTTGTTTTATCAATATTTTTTGTATCAGGACACGTTACGCAACGTTAATAATATTATAATAATTCATTAACACATTAAAATAAAATGTTTAGATTCAGCATTCATACTCTTATTATTTTGACCACAACTGAATATAAATATATATATATATATATATATATATATATATATATATATATATATATATATATATATATATATATATATATATATATATATATATATATATATATATATATATATATATATATATATATATATATATATATATATATATATATATATATATATATATATAAGATTTGGGGCACAGTGTGCTGTATATAAGATTTGAGGCACAGTGTTGGGGGTGAGGATGGCACAGTGTGCAGGGCACGTACCCAAATGTTAGAGATTGTCAGAAGGTTTCCCTTCTGTTATTCCCAGTTATATGAAGATCAGAGCCAGTCAGGGACATCAATACCCACGGAAGAACAATATATAATGCCAGATATCCTAGTGGAGGAAGTAACAAATGCTATAGAATTGATGAAGAACGGCAAGGCTCCAGGAAAGGATAGTGTAACTGTCGAAATGCTAAAAGCTGATGGTCGGACGTTACATAAAACACTGGCAAAATTATACTCAAAATGCCTCAAAGCACAAAAAGTACCTGACTTATGGAAAAATGCAGAAGTGATCCTTTTACACAAAAAAGGAGCACAGGAAGAGTTAAAGAACTACCGTCCAATAAGCCTCCTATCAGTGATGTACAAAGTTTTCACTAAGATAATTTCTAAAAGAATATTAAAAAAACTGAATGACGCACAACCAAGAGAACAAGCAGGATTCAGAAGTGGATTCAGTACAATGGATCACATCCAGGTTGTACAGCAGCTCATAGAAAGGCACAACGAATACACCATGCCACTGTGCTTGGCTTTTATCGACTACGAAAAAGCATTTGATTCCATCTCAAAGCATGCGATAATGGATGCACTGCTTAGCCAAGGTGTAGAGAGAGCCTATGTAAACCTATTAGAATCGATATATGATGGAGCTACAGCCACAATTCACCTTGATGATCTTGAAGTGGGAATTAATATAGAACGAGGTGTACGGCAGGGTGACGCAATATCGCCTATTCTTTTCTCGGCTGGCCTTGAAGAAGTATTCCGTAAACTGGATTGGGAACAGGATGGTGTAAAGATCAATGGTGCAAACTTAAACCATCTTAGATTTGCAGATGATATTATTCTCATTTCACAAGACCCAGAGGAGCTGCAAAGACGCATACAGGAACTGCAAAGGGCTGGCGAACCATTTGGCTTGAAAATAAACCTGAAAAATAGTCAGGTTATGTTCAATAACTTCGCTCAGGACAGAAGAATTTCAGTTTTAGGAAGGGATTTAGAGATTGTGGACAGCTTTATATATCTTGGGCAGAGGATTTCAACGGAGGGGAATACCGCCCGGGAGGTGGAACGGCGTGTTAAATGTGGCTGGCAGGCATTTGGTAGGCTCAACATAGTGTTTAAGAGCAGACACCCACTTTGCCTGAAAAGAAAAGTATTCGATCAGTGCGTTCTACCCGTTAAGACATACGGAAGTGAAACCTGGACACTCACATCGCAATCAATTCAAAAACTTCGGGTAGCACAGAAGGGAATGGAAAGATGTATGCTTGGCATTACAAGACGAGACAGAAAGTCCTGCGCATGGATCAGGGAACAAACAAAAGTCTGTGACATCATTGGAAGAGCAAAACAATTGAAATGGAGATGGGCAGGCCATATAGCGAGGCGATGGGACGACAGATGGTCCAAGGCAATCCTGGAGTGGATACCGCTTGATCGCAAACGTCCGCGAAGAAGACCGAAAGCACGATGGATTGATGACATCGTTAAGTATATTGGACCCGAGTGGCAGAGGAAAGCCCAGGACCGTGAAGGTTGGAAGCATGCTGAAGTGGCCTTCATCCTGCAGTGGATCGATACGGGCTGATGATGATATATCTATATATATATATATATATATATATATATATATATATATATATATATATATATATATATATCGCATCGAATAATAACTGGATAATGTTATTCCAAAAGGAACCAAGCGACAAAATTTAATTTTTCAAGTTATTGGCACCAAGCGACTTCTTTTACGTTGTTTTAGTTATCCCAAAAAGATATGCCCAGAAGATGTAACCCAGATGGAATGCGGCGACCTCTGTTGACAAAAGGACCAAGCGACCATTCGTAAAATATATATTTCTAATTCATCGAAAACGAACCAAAAGACAATTTCCTTTTAGATATTTATGATCTTGTCGCTGGGTTCTTTCTGAAACTCTAGTTTTTTTATGATCGCGTGCAATAAATCTTACATCTGTGTGCTTAAGGGTTTAGTGCTGTAATTAAAGTCTTTAAAATATGAAACAATGAGTCATAGGTGTAAAAAAATATTGTCCATGGTTTTAAAAGGTGTCGATTCAGATACGAGCAAGTCAGCAAGTGAAAATAATGGAAACCAAGAGAGAAACGTGATGGAAGAAAGAGCTATTTTCTGAAGGCAGACTCAAGAAGGGTTGAAAAAAGAAAATTTCCTGGTCGGATATTTAAAATACGAAATTATTAAAATATTCAAACAAACGACACAATACAATAAAAGGTAAACTTGTTGAACCAAAAACATTAATCGATTTCCACTGCAATTGCCCGCTAAAATATAATGAAAACATTTCGGCTTCCAAGCGAGAAAAACTTTTTCTAAATTTTGACAACTGCAATCGTAGAATACTCAAACAAGATTTATCTGCGGAACAATAAAACAGCAAGGTATCAAGAGAAAGAGAAATCGGGAAAGTAATAAAAGAAAAATGACTCGCACTTACTAACGAAACTGTTTGTAGACATTTCCATATTAAAACCTTTCAAATATCAACTAAAAGAATCGATTCAGCTCTAAAAAAGATTTCCATGCGAAACCTTATAGACGAGAAAGGAAAATTAGGTGCTAAAGTCAGTAAACCTTTGTTTGAAGAAACTAGAAATGCAGTGAAGTATTATATTACCAAATTCTCCATATACATATCCCATTATTCACGAAGTTAAACACAGTCTAAATTTTTAGCTTCTGATTTAACACTACGTAAAATGTATACATTATTTTGGATTAAAATGTATAGAGACGAATCGAAACCAAATGTGTTATATTGAAGTTACAAAAAATGTTCTATCAACACTTTAATCCAAGAAGAAAACCACCGAAAACAGACACCTGTAACATATATGATACATTCCATATTAAAATAAAAAATGCAGTGGACGATGAAACAAAAACACAACACATTTACTTACAGAACGAAACATTTACTAACTGCGGAAGTACCTCGAAAAATGATTAAAGAGGACATGGAAAGAGTAACCAAGGATCCAACCTTTGAAGCGCTAACTTATAATATGCAGAAAGTACTAGGCCTGCTCAAAATATCAACAAACATTGTGTATTATAAAAGGCAGTTGTCATTATTCAACGAAAGGCTTCATATAGGGTCTATATTTTTATACACCATATTTTTTTGTGAAAAGAGGGGATTGCCGGAAAAGGGGCGCAAGAAGTTGGTTCTTGCCTTAAGAAATTAATTGAGGAACATTTGTCGCCTGGTACAAAGGAATTAGTGGAGGAAGAAAGCCTGCCTCCAGAGTTTTGTTGTGCCAAAACTGAAAATATTGTATCCAAGAGGCAAATCTATATCAGCCAAAAAAACTTGATGATATTAACAGGTCAATATCACTTGTTCCAGTAGACGTTAAAAGCTTCTATGAAAACCTTCAATCAAGCATCTTCGAAAATAATGTGGATGGATTTGGACGGCGGATGTGGACTTAGAAAAAGAAGACGACAGCGACGATGTATAAACATAATATATCTAATTATTGTTATTATTAGTAAATGCGTTTCGAGTTAAATAAACTCAATTATTGTATCTTTTAAATATATAAAGAATAATGAAAAAGACTCAAATTTCATTCATAGCAAATTTCCAAAAAAAAGCCAAACGACAAAGTGATCAAAAATTTATTTTGTCAAAAAATATTTAATTTTGAAAAACTGACATGAAATAAAACGAAAAATATAGCATCCTATCCATGGTTGGTATTTTGATAATAACTAATATCTGATTTTTTAATAAAGTAGAACTTTAGACCTTAATTATTCAAAAGTTTAAAAATGTCGCTTGTTTCCTTTTGGTATAACGTAATCCAACTAATCATAGAGTTTTCAGGCACAATGGATAACGTAAGATGCCATAGAAATATCTCAGAGATGAATTGTATGCCAGTAAACCATCAAAAAATAATAACAAAACAGGACATTATAAACATTTTAAGAGAAAACGCTTAAAAGGGCACCGGAATTACATTCCCGAAATGCACGTTTTAAAACCGAAAAGAGACCAGCACGACGACATGAAAAACTTTAATAACTTCCTCGAAAGAGAAGAGGGACAAACGAAAATACAGTCTTCATCTCTGCAACCGTTTGGAGGCCTTTTATTTCGCTTATCTGGTAATGTTTTGGGCTCTTTATAGTGCCGCTTATCCGTTGCCATTGTGTGACGAGAATAATCGAGACTAGGCAATAATAGAGACGAGATGCGATTTTGCTGTTATTAACTGACATGGTGGAGAAAAGGGCCGATGGAGAAATGGTGGAAACACTTAAAAGTATGGATAAATCACCTGCATTATGTTGTTTAATTTTCTCGCTGCGTTACTAAATATTTTTGGTACGATTTATATTCGATATATAGGAAGTATGTTGGGAATTTTTTAATTCTAAATTATTTCGAAGTATTTGAAATAATCTCATTTCATTATACTTTTTTGTACCACTTTTTTGACCCACTTTAGGAGAAGATTTGTCAAAAGTTTCATATCACTTTACTTTTTAAGTACAAATATTATCGTAGGTCTTGTAAGTACAAAGATGGAGTAATGGTGGAAAAGCAGTTGAAGATGAACCTCGTAGTGGCGTCTCGTAAGGGAGGGCGTTGGGGTGCAGCCCCTCCAGTATTTATCACAGCAAACATTTTTTCAGAGCACAACACCATATTTTATTTCCGTTCAGTTTCTTTTCTTTAACTCATTTTCCTGGTTCATCTCCTATATAGGGTTTCAATAGCATGAAAAATAGAAAGGAGGAAGGGGAAAGCAAACAACATCTTCAGCAGCACTATTTCCTTCTAGGTCCTCCTACTATAAAAATCCACGAGCCGCCACTGGAACCTCGTCAACCAACGAAGAAATCATTACCAAAAAATTAATGATCTTGTACTAAGTAAATTCCGATCAAGTATTAGATACATTGAATTGGAAAATCATTTAAATCAATTTAACCAGTTTTGGAAAATAATTTATGCTTGCCTGGTGTGCCTTCTTGTCTGGTTTCGAAAACACCGTTTTTTTTTAAAACATACTTGTGTTGAAGTTGCAGAAGAGATGTATAATTGTATAATTCTTGGAGACAAAACATGAATCTATGCTTATGATCCAGAGACAGGTCAACAATTAAGCAAGTATTCGTGCTAAAGAAAAACCAAAGACTTTTTTTCGACTTTAGCTACGTCAAAGCCAATCAAAAATCAAAATCATGCTAACTGTTCTTTAATATTATGTTCAATTACCGTGGTATTTTTCCACAAATATTCCCTTTCAATTGATCAAAGTATTAATAAAGAATATAAATTGTGTTATTTGCGTGAGTCTGTTAAAAAATAGTCCAGATTAGTCGCAAATTCATAGTTTCATGACAGGATAACGCATCATCGTACACCCCACTAATTACTTGTCAATATTTATCTACAAATAGATCAAATACCGTCCCACAAACACCATATTCACTAGATATGGCACTGTATTGAGGCGGCTGGACAACGTGGAGTGGGATCTGAGATAATAAAAAATATGAGTCAATGAAGAGGAATTGCTTAAGAGAAAGCAAAATGGAAAAAAATACAACCAAACTAGATAAAAACTCACTAGATCTACTCAGGGTTATAAGGACAAAAGCAGAAGGAAAAGGAGAGGGAGAGTGATGCTATAAAGGGACAATGATACTATCAATGTAACAAAAAGAGGCAGGTCGATAAACAGTTGATTTCCATTAATGTTATCTCCATGTATAGATACAGTTATATAATTACTGATGATAATGATATCTACATCAAAGGCAATAAAAATTAGATTTTGGTGCAAAAACAATAGAAATAAAACCTCACTTCACTCTTGAAAAAATTAATTTCGATTGAATGAATTTAGAAACACATTGAGAACAATTACTCTTAACACAATAGATAATTTACATGTATATCTGAAAATTAAGAAAACGGAAAAAAAAGAAGAGGAAAGAAAAGGAATGAAAAGAAAAGAAGAGGAAAGAAAAGAAAAGAAGAGGAAAGAAAAGGAAACAAATGAAAACAAATGAAAAGAAAAGGAAACAAAAGAAAAGTAAGAAAAGAAAAGAAGAGGAAAGGAGTGGAAAGAAGAGAGAAGAAGAGGAGTGAAGAGGAAATAAGAGGACAGAAAAGGAAAGAAATGCAAAAGAAAGAAACGAAAAAGTAAGAAAAGAAAAAGAAAGAAACGGAAAGGAAGGAAACGAAAAGGAAAGCAACGAAAAAGAATCGAAAAGGAAAGAAACGAAAAGGACAGATAAACGACCAAATACCAAGAGATACAAGATGATACTCCCTTACAGCAGTTGCTGTTTACCCCAATCAAGAACTGCCATAACTGACGGACTATCGTAAGGAGGAAATAGCAGAACGGCGTGGCAGAAGGCATACAAGGCCGATACTCCAGTTGTTGGTGGACTAGGCTGACTGCGTCCAACGAGGGATCATTTCGTATTTTCTTCCAGTGTGAGCTAGACCACATGGGTCTACCATGTCCTGCTCTTGGAAAAAAAAAGGAATTAGGGCAAAGTGAAGTGAGTTTATCTTTCATGAACAAGATCTACAACAAAATACGGTAGTTGTACGTAAATATAATATCATACAGCTGAACCACGTTCAGTTCGTTGTGTTTGGCAAATGACATACATAAAATATCTTAAGATTCACCCTTCTCTGTTTAGTTGTCTTGCAAAGGAGGGTGGTGCGAAGCGTTCTATCCGAAATCGTCGTCATGGATCGAATGGCAGAAACAGGAACAGAAAACAATGGTGTCGCAGTGGCCCAGTGTCCCACAGGAGATCATTGTTCCGGGTTATTTTAGAAATAACCTCGGGTGGAAGGTAGGTCATGTTCTGCGCGCCGCGGCAACTAAACCGGATCACTCATGTTCTAGAAGAAATGATACAGCAAATGCTTCTTGTTAAATTTTGTCTTCAACCCCACAAAATTTTGTAGAGGGTCACCTGTAGATAGTTCGCGCAATAGATAATTTTAAAATATTCAAACCAAATTATATATAGTGACTCGAAGCATTTTTGCTCTGCCTGAAACAGAAATTTCACATCTTGACATTACAGAGTAAGAAAAATACTAATTCGCTACATTCGCCTACCTAAATATACAAACAAACTGAATAAAACTGACGAACTCCTTTTAAAAATATTTAATCTACCAAACATCTTTTATCTCCTAATTTTTGTACTCCAAATAACTCAACATTTAAATGCGATTTGCAAGAAAAAGAGAAAGAAATCATGCATTTTAAAACGTTTATACAAGAGGGTGGCTTTAGAATTTTTTACATTGTGTCCTAAGAATAAATGAAAAATATCCTTTATATAAACTTAAATTTAAAAATCTCAAATACTATCTTGAAAACAGCAAAATCTAAACGAATTCTTCTTCGTAAACATAGATATTAGGATATATCCCGAGTATATATATATATATATATATATATATATATATATATATATATATATATATATATATATATATATATATATATATATATATATATATATATAAGCGCAGAAAGTGGTAGTTCCATGTGGTTTATCAGCCTAGTCCACCAACAACTGGAGTATCGGCCTTGTACGTCTTCTGCCATCTCGTTCTGCTATTTCCTCCTTACGATAGTCCATCAGTTATCGAATTTCTTGATCGGGGTGAACAGCAACTGTTGAAAAGGAATCCATCCTGTCTCTCGGGCTATTTGGTCGTTTAACTGTCCTTTTCGTTTCTTTCCTTTTCGATTTTTCTTTTAATTCTATCCTTTTCGTTTTTTTCCTTTTCGTTTTTTCCCTTTCGTTTCTTTTCTTTTCATTTCTTTCTTTTTCGTTTCTTACTTTTTCATTTCTTTCCTTTTCGTTTTTTTTATTTTTGTCTCTGTCCTCTTATTTCCTCTTCACTCCTTTTCTTCCCTCTTCTTTCCCCTCATTTCCTCTGCTTTCGCCTCCTTTCCTCTTCTTTCATTTTCTTTTCTCTACTTTTCTTTTCTTTTCTCTTCTTTTCTTTTCTTTTCATTCCTTTTATTTCCTTTTTTCTCGCCTTTTCTTTCCTTATCTTTCCTTTTTTCCATTTTCTTTCCTTTTCTTCCTTTTTCTCCCCTTTATTTCCTTTTCGTTTCTCTATATATGTTTGTAACCTAATTTTAACAACAATTAATGGTATAATTCATCATAAAATCCTCTTCTATTTTTAATTCCATTCTTTTTTCACTGCATAATACATGAATTTATTTAAAAGTGACGGTGGAAGTTACCCGAAGATTCAATTTGAATTAAACACTTCTCAAAATGGATTCTCCTTTAAGATATTTTCTTGTTTATAATTAATTTAAATTTTGTCTAGTTTTGTTATGAATATAGCTCAGGATCCTCTTTGAAATATTTTCAGAAAATACTGTAATATTAAACAATAGGGCTTATTAAATAACTTTTGACCAGCTTCAATCTTTCTTTGAATATTTTCTTTAATGCTATTAAAAAGTTGTACGGTAAGTACTTTCTTCGCCATTATTAAATACAAATAATATTAAGTTTTCGTTCCATCTGTCTGCAAACTGATGATAATGATATCTACATCAAAGGCAATAAAAATGTAATAGATTTGCACCAATAGATTTTGGTGCAAAAACAACCTCACTTCACTCTTGAAAAAATTAATTTCGATTGAATGAATTGAGAAACTCATTGAGAACAATTATTCTTAACACAATAGATAATTTACATGTATATCTGAACAAAATGGAAAAAAATGTAAACAAGTCTTTATCAGCCAGATAAGATAACAAAAGTGACGTGCATTAAAATTTTTAATTCAAAATAACTTCAAAAATACATAATAATAAACAAAAGATTTAACTTGCGATAACAAAAATATTATATATATGCCAATGTACGTTAATTATTTATTTAAATTAGATGTACTTATAGAGGTATTTTTTTCTTTAATTCAAGTATATCATTGAAGACACTATAGAGTGGAACGGTTTTTGCAGAGAGGGGAAACGAAAACTTAGAATATTTGTATTTAATAATGGCGTAGAAAGTACTTATCGTACAACTTTTTAAAAGCATTAAAGAAAATATTCAAAGAA
Organism: Cosmopolites sordidus; assembly: GCA_031761425.1. NCBI lineage: Eukaryota > Metazoa > Arthropoda > Insecta > Coleoptera > Curculionidae > Cosmopolites > Cosmopolites sordidus. The sequence goes on along the minus strand of JARFXV010001905.1, from coordinate 60,021 downwards.
ATATTGAAGCTGGTCAAAAGTTAGAGTTAGTCTAGTCTGGTTAAAAAAACTAGACAAAAATTAAATTAATTATAAACAAAAAAAGTATCTTAAAGGAGAATCCATTTTGAAAAGTGTTTAATTCAAATTGAATCTTCGGTTAAATTCCACTGCCATTTTTAAATAAATTCATGTATTATGCAGTGAAAAAAGAATGGAATTAAAAATAGAAGACGATTTTATGATGAATTTTACCATTAATTGTTGTTAAAATTAGGTTACAAACATATGTAGAGAAACGAAAAGGAAAGAAAACGGAAAAAGTAAGAAAAGGGGAGAAAAAGGAAATAAATGGAATGAAAAGAAAAGAAAAGGAAAGAAAATGAAAGAATAGGAAATAAAAGGCAATAAATGAAAACAAAAGGAAATAAATGAAAAGAAAAGGAAAGAAAAGGAAAGAAAAGGAAAGAAAGGGAAAGAAAAGGAAAGAAAAGGAAAGAAAAGGAAAGAAAAGGAAAGAAAAGGAAAGAAAAGGAAAGAAAAGGAAAGAAAAGGAAAGAAAAGGAAAGAAAAGGAAAGAAAAGGAAAGAAAAGGAAAGAAAAGGAAAGAAAAGGAAAGAAAAGGAAAGAAAAGGAAAGAAAAGGAAAGAAAAGGAAAGAAAAGGAAAGAAAAGGAAAGAAAAGGAAAGAAAAGGAAAGAAAAGGAAAGAAAAGGAAAGAAAAGGAAAGAAAAGGAAAGAAAAGGAAAGAAAAGGAAAGAAAAGGAAAGAAAAGGAAAGAAAAGGAAAGAAAAGGAAAGAAAAGGAAAGAAAAGGAAAGAAAAGGAAAGAAAAGGAAAGAAAAGGAAAGAAAAGGAAAGAAAAGGAAAGAAAAGGAAAGAAAAGGAAAGAAAAGGAAAGAAAAGGAAAGAAAAGGAAAGAAAAGGAAAGAAAAGGAAAGAAAAGGAAAGAAAAGGAAAGAAAAGGAAAGAAAAGGAAAGAAAAGGAAAGAAAAGGAAAGAAAAGGAAAGAAAAGGAAAGAAAAGGAAAGAAAAGGAAAGGAAAGAAAAGGAAAGAAAAGGAAAGAAAAGGAAAGAAAAGGAAAGAAAAGGAAAGAAAGGGAAAGAAAAGGAAAGAAAAGGAAAGAAAAAGTAAGAAAATGAAAGAAGAGGAAAGAAGACGAAAGGGGAGGAAAAGAAGAGAACAGAAAAGCAAAGAAACAAAAATAAAAAAAACGAAAAGGAAAGAAACGAAAAGAGAAGAAGCGAAAAGAAAACAAACGAAAAATTAAGAAACGAAAAAGAAATAAATGAAAAGGAAAGAAACAAAAAGGAAAAAAACGAAAAGGAAAGAATCGAAAGAAAAATCGAAAAGGAAAGGAACGAAAAGGACAGATAAACGATCAAATACCCCGAGACACAGGATGGATTCCTTTACAGCAGTAGCTGTTCACCCCGATCAAGAAGTTCAATAACTGACGGACTATCGTAAGGAGAAAATAGCAGAACGGATGGCTGACTGCGTCCAACGAGGGATTATTTCGTATTTTCTTCCAGTCTGAGATAGACCACATGGGACTACCACCTTCTGCGCTTGGGAAAAATAAAGAATTTGGGCCAAAGTAAAGTGAGTTGTTGTTTCTGGAACATGATTAATAACAAAATACGGTAGGTGTACGTAAGTAAAATACCATATAGCTGAACCACGTTCAGTTTGTCGTTGAGTTCGGCAAATGACATACATAAAATAAGATTTTAAGATTCACCCTTCCCTGTATACTTGTCCTGCAGATGTCCTGTAGAAGACTTGTCGTGTTCTATGTTTGTGATTAAACCGGGTCACTAATGTTCTAGATGAAATGATACAGAAAATTATTCTTGTTGAATTTTGAATCTAAACAACTGGAGGGCATATGTTGCGTTTCTTAATGTTTAGACTCTTCAGAGCACCTACACATGCTCCTCCATCAAGAATAGGGAGACTATCCACAGCCAACAACCAATGTTTCGCCGACTTCCCGTTGGATGGTGTATATTGGACGCAGTCCAAAGAAATCTGACATTGCATATATATATATATATATATATATATATATATATATATATATATATATATATATATATATATATATATATATATATATATATATATATATATGCATACATAAAATGATGACTGAGGAAAATACTAATATCTATGTTTACGAAGAAGAATTCGTTTAGATTTTGCTGTTTCCAAGATAGTATTTGAGATTTTTAAATTTAAACTGATATAAAGGATATTTTTCATTTATTCTTAGAGCACAATGTCAAAAATTCTAAAGCCACCCTCTTGTATAAACGTTTTAAAATGCATTCTTTCTTTTTCTTTTTCTGGCAAATCGCCTTTAAATGTTGAGTTATTTGGAGTACAAAAATGATCATAAACATTAGGAGATAAGAGAAGCGTGGTACATTAAATATATTTAAAAGGAATTTGTCAGTTTTGATCAGTTTGTTTGTATATTTAAGTACGCGAATGTTGTATTTTTCCTACTCTGTAATGCCAAGATGTGAAATTTCTGTTTCAGGCCGAGCAAAAATGCTTCAAGTCATTATATATCATCTGGTTTGAATGTTTTAATATTATCTTTTGCGCGAACTATCTACAGATGAACCTCTACAAAATTTTGCGATGTTGTAATACAAAATTCAACAAGAATCATTTTCTGTATCATTTCTTCTAGAACATGAGTGATCCGGTTTAGTCACGCGGAACACGACCTACCTTCCATCCGACGTTATTTCTAAAATAACCCCGAAACAATGATCTCCTGTGACACTGGGCCACTGCGACACCATTGTCTTCTCTTCCTTGCTGTTTCCGCCGTTCGATCCATGACGACGATTTCGGATAGAATGCTGCGCACCACTCTCCTCTGCAGGACAAGTAAACAGAGAAGAGTGAATCTTAATATATTATTTTATGTATGTCATTTGCCAAACTCAACAACGAACTGAACGTGGTTTAGCTGTATGTTATTTTATTTACGTACAACTACCGTATATACCGTAAATAACTGGAGTGTCGGCCTTCTACGCCTTCTGCCACCCCGTTCTGCTATTTCCTCCTTATGATAGTCCGTCAGTTATGGCAGTTCTTGATTGGGGTAAACAGCAACTGCTGTAAGGGAGCCCATCCTGTATCTCAGGGTATTTGGTCGTTTATCTGTCCTTTTCGTTTCTTTGCTTTTAGATTATTTTTCGTTTCTTTTCTTTTCGTTTCTTTCCTTTTCGTTTCTTTCCTTTTCGTTATTTCCGTTTCTTTCCTTTTCTGTCCTCTTCTTTCCTTTTCTTACTTTTTCTTTCCGTTTCTTCCCTTTTCTTTTTATTTATTTTCATTTCTTTTCATTTCTTTCCTTTTCTTTTATTTCCTCTTGTTTTCTTTTCTTTTCATTACTTTTATTTCCTTTTCTTTCATTTTTTCCCTTTTCTTTTATTTTCGCTTTTCTTCCTTTTTTCTCATCTTTCTTTCCTTTTCATTCCCCTACATATGTTTGTAACATGATTTTAACAATAATTTAATGGAATGATTGAACATAAAATCCTCTCCTATTTTTAATTAATTTTTTTTGGACTGCATAATACATGAATTTATTTAAAAGTGGCAGTGGAAATTACCTGAAAATTCAATTTGAATTGAACACTTCTCAAAATGGATTCTCCTTTAAGATACTTTCTTTTTTATAACAAACTTAATTTTTGTCTAGTTTTGTTATGAATATAGTTCAGGATCCTCTTTGGGATCTTTTCAGAAAATACTGCAATATTAAACAATAGGGCTTATTAAATAGCTTTTGACCAGCTTCAATCTTTCTTTGAATATTTTCTTTAATGCTATTAAAAGTAATTTGTTGGTAAGTACTTTCTACGCCATTATTAAATACAAATAATCTTAAGTTTTCGTTTCCTCTTTCTATTAAAATCGTTCCACTCTATAGTGCCTTCAATGATACACTTGAATTAAAAAAATATCTCTATAAGTACATCGAATTTAAAGAAATAATTAACGTACATTGGCATATATAAAATATTTTTGTTATCGCAGTTTAAATCTTTTGTTTATTATTATGTATTTTTTTGAAGTTATTTTGAATTAAAAATATTAATGCACGTCACTTTTGTTATCTTATCTGACTGATAAAGACTTGTTTACATTCTTTTCTATTGTTTCAGATATACATGTAAATTATCTATTGTGTTAACAGTAATTGTTCTGAATGAGTTTCCAAATTCATTCAATCGAAATTTAATTTTTTGAGAATGAAGTGAGGTTTTATATCTATTGTTTTTGCACCAAAATCTAATTTTTATTGCCCTTGATGTAGATATTATTATCATCAGTGATTATATAACAGTAAATAAATTATTTGTTTATAACAAATATGTAAAAATAATATCAATCTTAGAAGATTTTAGCATATACAGCGGTGAAAAGAATTGGCACACCTAATATTTACTACGCACTCTTTAATCAACACATTTTTTGACCAAATTTGGTTTTGTTCTGGTTTAAGTCTAACAAATGTCATAAATGTTCAATTGGATTTACATCTGGAGAATGAGGAAGTGTTTGAATTGCCTAGGCATTTTATCTAACAAACATTTTTTTGTTCTGTCGGCTAGTTGTTTTCTGTAGAATTATGTCAAATATCCTTAAGCTCCTGTTTTTCAATGTTGGCTCGCACCTAAATTCCTGCTTCTTGTCATATTCGCAGTAATATATTTAATACCTACCTATTCTCAGAGTTCCAATACCCAACAATTTCAATTTTCGGACTACCACTACATTCAGACCGTATTTTTTTATAAGGATATTGCTTAGAGGTCCTGGATGATATACGTTTTTATATCCTATGTACCAGATCTCATGTTCATATTTTATTGTCGGTTTTTTTACATTGAATCAATCCACTCTGAGGCCGAGTATCAGGTTTCTCTTTTCTAAGGGTTACAGAAGAGTCCTTTACCCTCCTTCGTTAACTGCGTCGTAATGGTAACACACTCGACGAGGACGTAAAGGTAGCGTTTGTTGGTGCATCTTTATTAGACTGTGGACGTTACTTAGAATTTTTACACAGTCCAGAGGTCAATACCGTAGATTGTTTTCGAGACCCTATCCCCAATCCTTTTGAATCCACCCAGTTTATATTTTGTTTTATGGAAAATTTGTTGAAAATTAATTTGTTAGAAAAGTAGTTTGTAGTTAGCACATTTACCAATAATTGTTTTTATTTAATAATAATTTGTTACAATAACGAAAATTAAGAAAAACTGGCTTGTTTATATAAAGGGTTATCCATTTTGTGGTTCGGAAAGTAAAATTAAAAAATACATACAAAGAATTGAGATTTCGATTTTTTTAAAATTTTATTCCTTAAACTTTCCCATTAAGTGTGTAATACATGACTCAATCCTTTTGAGGTAATTTTCGCAAAAAAAGTTCAACGGCATCAAATCGCATGATCTCGGCGGCCAACTGATATCAACAAATCTCGAAATTACGCACCTCGGGAACTTCTCGCGCAATAAATCAAAAATTGGCCGTATTGCTTGGCTTATGGCGCCATCTGGTTGGAACCACATATCGCTCAGATCAAAATCTTCAATTTCTGACCAAAAATAATCGGTTATCATACGGCTAAAGCGCTCAGAATTGACGTTAATAGTTACTTCTTCTTCGTTTTCGAAGAAATACGCACCAATGACAGCACCAAACCATAACACGCACCAGTCACCTTTTGGGGATGCAATGGTCTCTCCACAATCCCTTGTGGGTTTTTAAAGCCCCATATACGGCAATTTTACTTATTTACGTATCCGCTGAGCGAGAAATGAGCATCAGATTTTGTTCGAAAAATCAGATAAATGTTCAAGCGCCCAATGGGCGTATGCTCGGCGCTTCAATTCTTGTGTGAGTTGAACTTTGTAAAGATGAAGATGCAAGTCCAAATGCAAAATACGCCATAATGTGCCGAGGAATCGATAAATTTGACTCTTCAACCACAGTTTCACTAACAACAGCGATATTCTCCATCGAGTGAGTGTAACGATGATGCAAATGTTTCACCATATTCGTAACAGACACAGTATTTTCAAATTTCTTGACTGTGTTGGAAGTTGTGCGCTCAGAAGGACGATTATGACGACCACATTTTGCTCGCAAGGCGCGAAACGTGGCTACGACAAAAGCAACATTTTTGTAAAAACTTATCGTAAAATGGCAAAACTTAAACTGAACAAATCACACTTTTGATGACATTTAAATTTGATAGTTGTTTTAATACAGGGCTGTATTTTCCAAACCACGAAATGGATAACCTTGTACGTTTATCATTCACTGTAGTTATAGTTAAGAACTCCTAATGATACAAAAAGAGGGCTGAAAAGGTTGTTTTGAATAATATTTATTTTAATAGCACCAAAATATAGAAACAATATTGTTTTTTATAAAAGATTGTTTACAAAAAAATCATATTTAAATAATATATTCAGCCGAATAATATTTTTTATACGCTAAATTTTGTTTTCGTTTGCCAGACAGCTATAACCAACAAAAGGACATTATTTACATTACAAATGTTCAACTGATATTTATCAAAGAGCAAATCATCGTCTGTGACACTCACTCGCCCAATCGATTGTTTTACATATCCAAGAGAAACATTAATACACTACGCGTATTTCGCCGGACCAAAATGCAAATTGAATTACGGGGGGCTTTCCCAGGAAACTCCTACAAAAAAGTGGATTGGTTGAAGCCATTACGATACCCACGCAGCGTTGTTGATTTTTCCATAGAAAAAAACTGAAGGTTTGTTTTCTAATTCTATTATTGTCGAAAGCTGCTAGCCAAGTTGGAAATAACCGGATAACAAATTTGAAAATATTTATTTTTGCATCTTGGTTTATCGTGACGTGTTGGAACAAACTTTCTTTTGACTTAAATAAAGAGTGCCTCTAGAAATTAAACGGTTTTTTTTTCCTATAATATCTGTATTTCGTCTTAAAATGTTATTTTAATTAGCTCAATTATAGTAACCAAATGTAAGCCATTGGCATCAATGTAACTTTGTGCCCTTTTTAACACATTTTCCATAACTTTTGTCAACATATCTGGTGCTGATGCAGCGATTTCAGTTCGGATGTTGTACTTGAATTGCTGTTTGGTTTAGGACTTTTTTATGTACACCTTTTCCTTTAAAATTACGTATTTAAATAGTTCATCGCTCATTATTAATTTTACAAGAAAATTGTCAATTTAAAGGAATACTAAACTTGAGGAGATTTACCACTAAACACCAAATAACTTTTTTTGAACTGCTTGACGCACGTTTCGCTAACCATAGCATCATCAGGAGATGATTTAATCTAATTTTAAAACTAAACTATGTACTATTTATATGAAAACCATACCTAACGAAGCGTGTAAAAATCATGAACCGTGAAGTTTACTAAGCTTTACAATAATAATTGAAAAAGTTGATTGAACGGGAAAGGTCCTTTATCTCGGTTCATGATTTTCTTACATTTTTCTATTTGAATGCTTTCATATGCATCCAAAGCCCGATTATTATTAATACTTTTAATTAGTCTTAAATTACTAATATCTATACTGTGATCGTGTTCGATTGTATGTTGGACAACACATTGATTTTTCATTTCTCCCATATCTAATGTGGGCAATATGTCCTTTATATCTTGCCAATATCGATATTTTTGTTTGCTCAATATACCTTCGATCACAGTCTTGACAACTAATTTCGTAAATCCCTGATTTTTCATGTTGCTCTACTTTATCCTTTGGATTACCCAGAACTTCTCTTAATTTATTATATGGTTTGTACACAACCTTAAGGTCTATTTTTGTCAAAATTTTGCCCTCTTGTTAATTGAGCATCAAATGGTATTACCATGCATTTATTTGTGTTCTGATCCTTTTGAATAGTCGAAGATTCTTTCAATAATTTTCTGAACTTATGTTTTATAATTAATTTATGTACGTTCTTATTATAACCATTCACTTCAGATACGTCCCTAATTAATTTTAATTCTTTGGTATTATCATGGTAATTATCATTATTTAAAGAAAAATTAATCAATCTATTTACCACAAAATTTTAACTAGCCATCTTATTTTGGAAGCTATGATTTGAATCGCTAGGAATGCATCTCGAAGAGGTGGTTTTTTTTTCTGAAAATATTTAAATCTAACCTATTTTTATTGTTTCTACTGACTAAAACATCCAGAAATGGTAAACTATCGTTGTTTTCGTGTTCATGCGTGAATATTATATGTTGGGATTTATTATTTAAGTTCTTAATAAAATCATCTAAATTTTCATTTTTCGAATCGAAAATGGCAAAAACGTCATCCACATATCTTAACCATACCTTCGGAAGGTAACTGAATTCATCTTTTGCTTCGGTTTCAAATTTGCTCATAACTAAGTTGACTAAGAACGGTAACAAAGGATTGCCCATTGCCGTTCCTTCTTGTTCATAAAACCTATTATTAAGCTAAAAACAAAAAAACAATTTTGCTTCAGTAGTTGGTTTGGTAGATTTTCTTTGGTAGAAAAATCTACCAAACCAACTACTTTCCTGTTCTGTGATAAACTCAACCAAATTCAAACCAGAAGAAATCAGAAAGACACATCTACAAGAAGGTGACGTTTTGGTTTCCTTTGACGTTTCATCGTTGTTTCCGAGTGTCCCGATTCCACATACCTTGAAATACCTGAGGGAGTTACTCGAGTTAAACGGTTTTAATAAAAATATTGTTTCTGAGTACATCTCTTTAACAAAATTATGTTTTAGTTGTTTTACATGTGCACATGTAGAGAGGGACTCCCTATTCTTGGCGAGAGAACATATGTCGGTACCCTGATAAGTCAAGCAACTAACCATTGCTCATTATGGCGGAGACGCAGGTTGTTATGTGTTCCACATGAGATTGTGGAACCCAACGATCGGGGCTGTATAACTCCTGACTACTGTTGTCTCGTTGGACGCAGTCCAAAGAAGTAAAAAAACTCGATTAATAAGCCAGCCGATGAGAGGTCGGCGAAAATATGGGTTGTTTGATTGTGGAGAAGGACTCCCTATTCTTGACGAGAGTGCATATGTATATATGTATATATATATATATATATATATATATATATATATATATATATATATATATATATATATATATATATATATATATATATATATCATCATCATCAGCCCGTATCGATCCACTGCAGGATGAAGGCCTCTTCAGCATGCTTCCAACCTTCACGGTCCTGGGCTTTCCTCTGCCACTCGGGTCCAATATACTTAACGATGTCATCAATCTATCGTGCTTTCGGTCTTCTTCGCGGACGTTTGCAATCAAGCGATATCCATTCTAGGATTGCCTTGATCCATCTGTCGTCCCATCGCCTCGCTATATGGCCTGCCCATCTCCATTTCAATTGTTTTACTCTTCCAATGATGTCACAGACTTTTGTTTGTTCCCTGATCCATGCGCAGGACTTTCTGTCTCGTCTTGTAATGCCAAGCATACATCTTTCCATTCCCCTCTGTGCCACCCGAAGTTTTTGAATTGATTGCGATGTGAGTGTCCAGGTTTCACTTCCGTATGTTATAACGGGTAGAACGCACTGATCGAATACTTTTCTTTTCAGGCAAAGTGGGAGTCTGCTTTTAAACACTATGTTGAGCCTACCAAATGCCTGCCACCCACATTTAACACGCCGTTCCACCTCCCGGGCGGTATTCCCCTCCATGGAAATCCTCTGCCCAAGATATACAAAGCTGTCCACAATCTCTAAATCCCTTCCTAAAACTGAAATTCTTCTGTCCTGAGCGAAGTTATTGAACATAACCTGACTCTTTTTCAGGTTTATTTTCAAGCCAAATGGTTCGCCAGCCCTTTGCAGTTCTTGTATGCGTCTTTGCAGCCCCTCTGGGTTTTGTGAAATGAGAATAATATCATCTGCAAATCTAAGATGGTTTAAGTTTGCACCACTGATCTTTACACCATCCTGTTCCCAATCCAGTTTACGGAACACTTCTTCAAGGCCAGCCGAGAAAAGAATAGGCGATATTGCGTCACCCTGCCGTACACCTCGTTCTATATTAATTCCCACTTCAAGATCATCAAGGTGAATTGTGGCTGTAGCTCCATCATATATCGATTCTAATAGGTTTACATAGGCTCTCTCTACACCTTGGCTAAGCAGTGCATCCATTATCACATGCTTTGAGATGGAATCAAATGCTTTTTCGTAGTCGATAAAAGCCAAGCACAGTGGCATGGTGTATTCGTTGTGCCTTTCTATGACCTGCTGTACAACCTGCATGTGATCCATTGTACTGAATCCACTTCTGAATCCTGCTTGTTCTCTTGGTTGTGCGTTATTCAGTTTTTTTAATATTCTTTTAGAAATTATCTTTGTGAAAACTTTGTACATCACTGGTAGGAGGCTTATTGGACGGTAGTTCTTTAAATCTTCCTGTGCTCCTTTTTTATGTAAAAGGATAACTTATGCATTTTTCCATAAGTCAGGTACTTTTTGTTCTTTGAGGCATTTTGAGTATAATTTTGCCAGTGTCTTATGTAACGTCCGACCACCAGCTTTTAGCATTTCGACTGTTACACTATCCTTTCCTGGAGCCTTGCCGTTCTTCATCAATTCTATAGCATTTGTTACTTCCTCCACTAGGATATCTGGCATTATATATTGTTCTTCCGTGGGTATTGCTGTCCCTGACTGGCTCTGATCTTCATATAACTGGGAATAAAACCTTCTGACAATCTCTAACATTTGGGTACGAGGGCTGCACACTGTGCCATCCTCACGCTTTAAAGCATATATTTGCGTTCTTTTGTTTCTCAGCTTCTGTTTAGCTTTGTTAATTCCTTTGTATTCTTCCCGGTTTTTTGGCCTAGCTGCATATTGAATCGGCGCGTGTCCTCTCTGATACGTTTTCTTATAGTTTTGCAGAGCTCAGTGTACTCGACCATGCCAAAAGGACTACCTGCATTTCTCATTGCTCGCCGTTTCTTCATTAAATCAATGGTCTCACTGGAGATTTTTGTTTGTTTGAGACATTTTTCTTCTGGTGCTATTGAAGCAGCCGTTTGAAGTACATTGTTGGCGATTTCTTCATATTGAACTGATATTTCCATCTCCTCTGTCCAGCAGTTTTCCAGAATCCACCTTGCCCTTCTTTGATCTTACCATTCTTTCGCGCTCTTTTCGACAGTCAATCCAAACCCTTGCTCGTACCATTCGGTGATCACTTCCAATATTAAAATTGTTAAGGACAGTACAATTGGTAAATATTGTTATATCGTTGGTCATGATGTAGTCAATTTCGCTTGTGAGCCCAGATGGACTTTTCCATGTCCATTTTCTGCTGATATTTTTCTTATAGAATGAATTCATAATATATAGTTCTTGTCCTTCAGCAAAATCAACTAATCTGTCACCTCTATTGTCTCGCTCACCAGTTCCATATGGGCCAGTTGCATTTTCGTTTGTTCTTGTTGTTCCAATTCTGGCATTAAAATCACCCATCAGGATTTTGTACCTACATTTCTCCTTGTATAAAAGCTGGGCCACATCATCATAAAATTCCTCAATTTCCTCATCTTTATGGCTTATAGTTCGTGCATAAGCTTGGACGATTTGAAGCCTAAACTTTTTATTCAGCTGAATGACGCATTGGGCTAATCGGTCGGATGTACTTTCAAATTTTACCACACTGTCCTTCAGCTTTCGATTGATGAGGAATCCAATTCCGCCACATCGGCCATGTTCCGTACCTCGAGTGTAGAGTACGTGTTGAGTTGGTTCCAGTTTGATTAACTCTTCACCCTTTCTTCGTGTTTCACAGAGCCCAATAATATCCCAATGTATGTTGTCAAGTTCGATTAACAGTTCTTGCAATCGGGCCTCTGTTTTCATAGTCCGTATATTTAACGTTTCAATGTCAAAAGTCCAATGGCAGCCTGATCTAACCCGGTGATTCTTAACACCCTCTGCCTTGGGGCAGGTTTTCCCGCTGCCGTAGGTAGTTGCCCCTTGGCCTCCGGGGAATGAGGGCCGTGTTTGAGGTTGTACTGTCATATTTCAACATATTGAAATACCATGTTGAAGATATGGACCGTAATCTGCCACGCTGGTCCAATGCGGGTTGGCAGATTTTGGATCATGTTAGTCTGAGGCCTCCGCCTTGACCTGTCCGCCAGGGGTGACCCTCCCAGGAGCATAGACTCCAGACGGCATAGCTCAAAGCTTCATTGCCCTACTCAAACCCCTTTACCACGTCAACGTCTGATCCACAAAGGGGATATATATATACATATATATATATATATATATATATATATATATATATATATATATATATATATATATATATATATATATATATATATATAGGAGTAATTGTATACATTTTAACGAATTAAATATCCTAACTATTGCATATATATGTTTTGATGACTCTACTTGGTTAGCGAAATTCACGTCGAGTAATTTTAATGTGCTTTGGGGTGAGCGAAAAACTCATACAGAAGTGATTAAAAAATGGCAAAAAATTGTTGCACATAATGGTCAGTGTATTTCTGAAATAAAAATTATTTTTTTAATTCGAAAGGATAAAAGAAAACGAGAAAACTTTCCCAACAACCCAGTTATTACATTCATGATTTAATATCTAATTAATTCAATTGCTATTGTGTCTTTTCAAGTACGTAGTTCATTTTTTCGAAAAACATACTCACAAAATAAATTATATACGCAATTTTGTAATCTTTTCAAAAGATATTTCAAACATTTTTACACTCAGTGCTAATCCATGTCTATGAAATAGCAAAATTCTGGTACATGCACATATGAATAGTATCTTTTCCAGTTGGTAGCCCTAAATTGTTAATTAAAGGTGGAAAAAAGATAATTCAGGTATAATATAACCGTCGGCATGATTTTTATCGGCTGAAGAGAAACGCAAATAGTTCATGTAAATATTTATTTAGTTTATTATGTAACTACCGTTATTATTTACAACTTTTTGCCACCCATAATGTTTTCTTGACAAAAATTAGTTATGATAGTGTTACACAGGTCCAAGTCGTTGTGACGAGGATCATTGAGACGATTCCGAAAAACGATATAAAAAAACTATGCGAGAATTGGTTGAATATGGCCAGCAGTGTATTGATGCGGAATGGATGTGTTTTGAATAAAAATAAATAATTTTTGCAAAACAACCAATTGATTTTTTTTAACTAAAAAAGTTCAGTTAATTTTCTCACATACTGCGTATTATTGATTATACATCAAAACTTAACATCAAAACGCTCACTTATATCGCATCCAGCTTTATATATTATTTAAAACTAAAATAAATTATAAAGCAACAAATAATTCACAAGACAAATGTCAATGTAGGAGACAGAGTGAATTTTTTTACAGTAATTGAAGAACCTGTGAGATACAAGGACGACAAAAAAAAAGTTGACACATCAAAATGTCGAGATATCCAAAAGCCAAACAGAGAAAAAAGGACACAAAGACTTGTTAAATTTAGATAAGCTTGTCAAAAGCGAATTAACGAACCCCTAGGTAGACAATAACTGATTCAGGTATATATAGCGCCCTCTACCATTAATTTAATGGAGCTCGGTAACGATGTGCCCTCAGGAATTCGAGGCGATGACACGGATTAGCGGTTTGATGGGTCTGGTCGGGTTTTCGGGGTAGAGGCTGCGAATACGCAATTTCGAAATTTTAACGGTTTCTTTTCACTTGGAATACTCAAAAAGCTTTTTCCCTTTGTCCTTTCGAAAAAAAGAATTAAAATTGCGATAATGGTTTTGTATCTGTCGCATGAAAGACCCTGTTTTTTTTAATAACTCCTTGAAGAAGGTATTGAGGTAGTAATTAAATTAATTTGGTTCTGTAGAGCTATTGCTTTTTATATAAAAAATATAAGTAATTTATTATACTGGATGATAAACCTAATCTTCTTTAATTTGTTGCTTAAAAAATGCAATCTTTCAGTATGCTCTCACTAACTTTCTTCTATTTTTCATGTTCTTAGTCTTTATTCATGTTACCTTTAGGCATAATATAAGGGAAACATCCATAGGTTGGGACAGTACTAGTTTTCTTTTTTCCACACCAGCATTTTTTACAGTCAAGTTGTTTAATCATTATGAGCAAACTTTTCACAGGAGTAATATTTGCTCGTGTTCCTTGTGTATGAGCCGAAGCAAAGCAACAAATTTGTGAACATTTTTTTTTTAATTTCCCATAAGTGAGAAAAGCGCATTTTTTCATCGGTAGGAAAAGATGCATATTATATTTGTACCATAGATCCATTTTTCTATTGAAACCTTCGTTGTGAAATATTAAACTCAAAAATATTTACTACTAAACACCAAATCACTTTTTTAAAGTTTTCGACGCACGTCTGGCTAACCATGTTAGCACCATCAGGAGATGACTTAATATAATTCAGATTAAATCATCTCCTGATGATGCTAACATAATTAGCAAAACGTGCGTCGAGAACTTTAAAAAAGTGATTCGGTCTTTAGTGGTAAATCTCTTTGAGTTTATTTATACCATAGTTTTTGGTCTCTTTTATAGTTCTGAACATATCTTGCATAGGCAAAAAATCATGTCATTTCAAAATAGCGACGATGTACGTAAGTTGGGACAGTTGAGGCACGTAGGTTTTTTAGGAGCAGCGGCGCATTATTTTAATGGATGTTGTTGGAAAGTGAAGAGCCATCAACAACAAGTGCAACACAACAATCATTGTCACGTTCGTCAAGTCTTTCCTCAGTTTTGTTTAGAGTTGGACCAGTTACATTAGCAACCCTTTGAAAAATTCCGACGCTGGCGTAAGCCACTGAAGAGCACCATTTTCACCTCACCAGAAAATGTTGCCGCGCTCAAAGAAAAGCACAAAAAGAAGGAAGAGAGTGCAAAGAAGCGAGGACAATCAACACAAGAAACGCCAGCCAAAAACCGAAGCCAAACCAATACGAAGACTGCCAAATCAGTGCGAAAGTCATTGTCGTTGTCGTCGGATGTTGATTTTTGTATGATTTGCATGACAAAGTTGTCAGCTAAATTAACTCGCAACATTTCCGTTGAACCTAAATAAGCCATTCTTTCTAACACTATTATTGAAATTATTCGTTATATTACAACCAACCTTAACGCAAAGATTAATATATAAAACATCAACAGCAAAGATTGATATATAAAATTTCCACTATGTTTAAAGTTGTATGTGTAACAATTGTTTGTACCTTTTTCAAATACAAAGTATGTTAAACTAACAGTAAGAAAACTAATTTCAACCTATACTCTTCATCAACCTAATAATACCACAAAATATAATAGTGTGGAAACCCATTTTTCAATGTCTAGGAGAGCAATATAAGTTTAATAACGGTGAATCATTTAAGTCTAGCTCGTCATTTAGCAAAATATCCAAATTTTTCCTTTTTTTAATTTCTAAGCAGATTTTTTTAATTTATTTTCATTATGTAACATTTTAAAATTATCATTGAAATAATGATTTTCTAGCATTAAGTGGATAGCATAATAAGAATTATTTTGTTGTTTAGTATAACTTATTTTATGATCGTTGAGCCTAGTAGAGAAGGGCCTTACTGTTTGTCCAACAAAGATATTTGAAAACGACTTATACTGAACTAAATAAACTCCTGATGTATAGAGTTTGTTTGTTTGACTTTTATTATTTTTAATGAGGCGTCGAAGACTGTTTTGAAACTAATATTTATATCGTTGGTAACATGTAAATTATGTTGAAGTAATATTTAAATATTTCCCACTGTTTTTCAGCTCTTTAACTGTAATTTCATTTATTGTGTCTTTGGCTACCTTTGACAATTATTTATGAAGCAATATTTCAAAGCAATTTCCTTTATTTTCTTTACACTTTTGGCACCATTTAGATAACTGTCGTATCGCAGATAGAAACAAACCTGATGGTTTTGATATGATAAGGATATATGCTATTTTTGTTCTCCCAAGACTATCAAGGATCGCAAGAGATGAAATCCGAAGGGGTGAGGTCTGGAGAATACCTATTTCGTGGCAGCAAAAGACCTTTTAAGAACTAAAAGAAATGTTTACCTCTTTGCAATATCGTAGATGATTTAATCTTCGTAACATGTTGGAGTCATATGCAGGGGATCCTCATTCTCACTTGTTAGTTCATATGAGACACTACAACTCTCCATTATAATTTTCCCTAGCTTGTGTAAACCTTTAGAAATGACTTGCAGTGGAACTCCTGTTCGAACTCCAGAACCAGTGTAACAACAAGGATTTGTTTCCAGCAGTGATTCCCATTATTCCCCCTTCACTTTTTTTACCGTGCCTAACGTTTTACACTATTTAAGTAAACCTTTCCACTTCAGAATTGTCCCAACCACTTCTTAAAAGTACTGTACGAAATAGAATTGTCTCCAAAAACATCGCAAAATAAATCATGTTCACGAACTTTCACAGCATTTTTTTTTCGGTGGAAGGGCAAAAAGAGGCAATGCTTCAAACATTGCTTTCCGAACGATATTGCCTCTCCAACTGATTTTTTTAGGTTAAATTGACAAGAAGCTCGTATATCATACTTCGCTTTGAAGCGGCAAGATGGCGCTTTAAAATAACTATACGGCGAGAAAAAAAATATAATGCGAACAGATTTTGCAATCGATGTTGGGGACCCAATGATAATTATTTTCCAGATTTCATTTCCACGGTTATTGTTAAATTTTATGGTTGTGTCCACTACAGGCTACTTGTCTACAGGCTTTTTCAAGAACTGTTGATATTTATGTTATTATTGTCTCTTCGTTTTTTTAGTTTCCGGCAAAGTTCGTTGTGCCATCAAACCCAAGTTTGCCTAGATAAACCGCGCATTGCGGGAACGATATAGGCAAAGCCCGAAATTATTTTATATATCGGAGTTTACCTGGAGTATAATACGGCAATCTTAGGTTTGTGGATTGTCTGTTAGGCAAAGTTCAAAATATTCTTGTAGTGAAATATGTATTTATTAGAACACGAAACAAAAAACATTCGAACATTGAAGAAAAAGTATATAATATTAATAATAATACAAAATATACCATAATATATGCGTAGTCTACAACTCAAATTATTTATTAGCACATGATGTAGAATGGTGGCATTTTGAATTACAAAGTAAGTTTCCTCTCTTACATCTACATGAGTTAGTTGTACACTTTTTAGAACAATTGCAATTCCAAACAACTCTTCGTTTGAAACAAAGTATCTTACATCAGTCGCTTCCTCAGTCAGTGGAGTAATTAACTTCTTAACATCCCCAATTCGTACATCGTAGCGCCTAAGACGTCTATTTTGTAGTGTTGATTTCTTGGTAGCCTTTTTAGCATTTTCCACTTCTTTAATTATTTCTTCATGTCGCTCCTATGATTCAATATAAAATGAATTAATTTGTTTCTTAACGCCTGCTAGTTTTTCCATAAATTTAATTCTCATTTCACTATCACTCACAGTTTCATTAGTTAGACCGATGACTTCACTTTCACTCATTTTCTTACAAAATTCACTTCAAATCAATAATTCGCGCAAAACTAATACAAGCTAAACAGCCAGACTAATACTGGTTACTTGTAACGTAAACAGCATAAATGCGCCTGCATCATTTTTATAACAAGTCATAACTTATTATAAACACGAATCAGAACAATGCCTGCTACACATTTGACAAACCTAAGATTGTACTACACAGTAGGCAAACTCCGATATATAAAATAATTTAGGGTTTTGCCTAAATCGTTCCCGCAATGCGCGGTTTACCTATGCAAACTTAAGTTAGACGGCACAACGAACTTTGCCGGTAACATAATATATATATATATATATATATATATATATATATATATATATATATATATATATATATATATATATATATATATATATATATATATATATATATATATATTTCCCCAGCAAAAAAATTGTTAAATTTTCATTCGATTTAAATCTTTAATAATAACAAAATAACACCACAACCGAAATATTAATTTTTGAAATAGCTTTGACAACGATTGAAATGCAATTGCACAGAATTGCTGAGTTTAATGGCTGGGAACAAAAAAAACTGCAAACACAAGCAAATATACTGAAAATTACATTTTCTATGTCGATCTCATTGTGAGTTGTGACCAGCAGCAATGTTTGGTGTTATAACATAAAAAAAGCCCGAAATAAAATTACGATTCAATTTTCACCGAATGTTTTCCGTTCCCTACTTGTTTTGTTTTAACTTTAAACTGATTTACTAACATAATATATGCGGATGGGATCGTAAAATGATCTTTGCCACAAATTTTGTGGCAAGCTGACAAGTTCAGTTTTTCAGTCTATCAACTTAGTTCCGTTTTGACAGATATGTAATTAATATTTTAATTAAAAAATTAATTACAAACATAAAAATAACACTGGTCAGCAAATTACCAACTTTTGTATGGCCATGAAATAACTTTTTTGTGGATATCAGTAACAAGATTTATAACCCAATTAAAGATTTATTTAGATGGATAAATTTAAATAATTTTAAAAATGAATAGTTTTTATCTTTATTATCAAAGATCGAAGATCCATATATCAAAGGTCCATATTAGTGAGACTTAAAGAACACATTTCCCACATTAGATATGGGAGAAATGAAAAATCTTGTGTTGCCCAACATGCAATCGAACATGACCACAATACAGATATTAGAAATTTAAGACTGGTAAAACACAATCATTCTCAATTTGCGTGCCTTTATTTATTAGTACTTTTTCGGTAAATATTCTACTTAGAACTTATTCATTTGTGGCTTTCTCTACCTAAGTGATTCGTTGTATTCTTCCGAATAACCACATTTCAAAAGCTTGCGAGTCGCTAAGGAAAATCGAGTATAAGAGCAGCGAATCATTTGGATTTTCAGTTCATTTTCTATTTTTCTACTACAAAAAAGATTTTTTAGTTTGACTGCGTATAGTAGGTCTCAATTCTTTCAGCGTACGATGTTTACCACGCGTGATTCCAAGTAGTTCCAAGTGATATTGATAGTCCATAACATTCGTAACATTCTTGATCATCCCCTCCATTACCAACACAATTTTAGTTTTCTTATGCAAAATAAGCTTAACAGTGTTTTTACTTATCCCCAGTTCAGACGTATACCGTCTAGAAGAGCAAGCTGCACTTCGCAAAGCAAGGAAAGCAAGTGCACCTGCAGTTCAGGTGGTTTTATTTTCATTAATATACCGTTTGTTTAAAATGTAGGTACCCACTTGAGAACGGTGAGAATCGATGTTGAACTGACACCTGAAAAGTCCTTGCGTTTTAATCACGTACTCACAACTTTTGACAAAGATATCGTAAGCAAATACGCGGTGCCCTCGAGTTCACAGCAGCATGATGGATACTGAACAGCATCATAGGGAGAATTGACATTATAGACAGACAGACCCCCCTTCTCCCTCTATCAACTGAGTACTACTCATTCCAAAAATTTCGTTTCCAATGAACCACCATGTACAATATTTAATACAATTTCTCTGCCATGTGTAACAGTTATGCTACTATGTTAGGGAGAACAAAATGTGAACCAACACTTTTGGATTCAATATATGTAACTTATTTTTGAGAAACGGTGTAGTAAGATTTTTGCATGACTACAGTTTATTTCTACTTATCTCTCTAACGCATGATATGTTTACTCGTTTTTTTAAAAATTGTCTCATTTATTATTAAGTGTATATATGTGTAACAGTTATGCTACTATGTTAGAGAGAAGAAAATGTGAACCAACACTTTTGGATTCAATATATGTAACTTATTTTTGAGAAAGGTTGTAGTAAGATTTTTGCATGACTACAGTTTATTTCTACTTATCTCTCTAACGCATGATATGTTTACTCATTTTGTAAAAAATTGTCTTATTTATTATTAAGTGTATATATGTGTAACAGTTATGCTACTATGTTAGGGAGAACAAAATGTGAACCAACACTTTTGGATTCAATATATGTAACTTATTTTTGAGAAAGGGTGTAGTAAGATTTTTGCATGACTACAGTTTATTTCTACTTATCTCTCTAACGCATGATATGTTTACTCATTTTTTAAAAAATTGTCTCATTTATTATTAAGTGTATATATGTGTAACAGTTATGCTACTATGTTAGGGAGAACAAAATGTGAACCAACACTTTTGGATTCAATATATGTAACTTATTTTTGAGAAACGGTATAGTAAGATTTTTGCATGACTACAGTTTATTTCTACTTATCTCTCTAACGCATGATATGTTTACTCATTTTTTAAAAAATTATCTCATTTATTATTAAGAATATTTTGAAATGCAGGAGGCAATAAAACTTGAAATTTAAAAATATATCGATGATATCATGTTTCTTTTTTGGAGACATCCATTATAAGTGCTTTTTCCCCATTAACAAATATGCATCTGCAAAAAATTATCGACATATTCGAAAGTTTTTTTGAAAAATATTCCGTATTGAAAATTTATAATTTATTTTATGTTAGACGCTCACATTGTTTATGAAATATATTCTTTCTTAGCTGATCTAATCACTATTAGTAATTATTCTAACGTTGTACATATCAATTCTTTTAAATTAAGATGTAAGAACTACGCGTTAAAATCATATTATTACATAAGTAATGATCTGTAATTTAATTTAATAAAAACCAGTTCATGATAAGTGGTTTTTCTTCAATAATTTAGATATAATTAGTGTAAACAATTGAAGTAGAGTTTCGATGCGAAAATAACCACATATCAGATCAAATACCAAAATTAAAAACACTCGAGACTGGAGACATACAGTAGCTAATTGGACTTTCAAGAAAATTGTTCGAAATACAGTATGTTAATATAATAAAGTAGCTCGAAAGGTTTTTATTCCTCCTATTTTGGAAATATCCATCACACCAATTTTAACCATCAATTTATATATACGCACAGCTCTAAACAGGAATCTGGAGTTGGTTGCAGCTTTTTACATGGTTCTACGTCTTCAAGATACAAACTCCCAATCTCCACAAATATAACAACTGCAGACCTAGTAGTAATATATAAAGCTGCTGAGTATATACTCACAAAAAATGGGACGGCATGGGTAATAATATCTGATTCCAGAAATGCTCGTGTATTGTTACAAAATCAAAGATTTGAACATCCTGTCGTGCGTATAATCCTTGAGGCAATCGAAAATATTTTCCGAAAGAATTCATCCATAAAATTTATATGGTGCCCAGGACATAAGGGGATACTTGGAAACGAAAAGGCGGACGGGCTAAATCAGCAATATCCGAAGGCATACCGCTCCTACAGACTTTCTACTACAGAGAGCTGCAACTTCTAGCAAACACTTGGTCAAGGAATTCTACCCAATCCGAGTGGGATTCTACGATCGGGGTCAACAAATTAAGGGAAGTCAAAGAGTCATTTTACCCTCAAATATCTGAGACATTTCCTAGTAGAATGTGGTCAGTCCTGATACACCGCCTAATGATTGGATATACTAAGCTCACTCACGAGCACTTAGTAAAGGGCGAAGATACCCTAAGGTGCATACAGTGCAATTTTCCCCTGTCAATCAAACATATTCTAATTGAATTCACAAACACCTTGGGGCTCAGAAACTACCTTGAAATGACGAGAGAACTGGCATAAATATTCCTGCCAGAGGGCTATCAAAAATTAATGACATTTTTGAAAACCTCAGGATTCTGGGGGAAATTATAATCAAGATTATGATGGGCATACAAGGCGTAGGAGTTGGAGAATAGGCTTTTACGGCTTATCCTCTACCTTTTGTTATTGTTTCTGCAATTTATTTACTAATAATATTTATATTTGTTTATTTGCCTGTTCGACTTGTTTATTCACTTTAGCTATACTCTATATGTTAGTTTGTCTAAATTGTAATTTCCAATGTGCGTGGTCGCTGAATGAGCTAAGGGTTGGCCTCATTCTCTTAAACTCCCTCTCTCTAGCTCGACAGGCTTTAAGGACCTATTTCTTCGACTTTCTTTACTATTTTTCTCCATTTTACTCTGTTCATGGCTGCTTCTTTCTTGGTCGTCCTCTTGTTCTTCTTCGTCCATTTAATCTTGACAATGCTTGTTTTGCCCATCTACTATCTGGCATTTTTAATACATGACCCAATCACCGCAATCTGGAAGACCTAACTATCTCACTTATAGATTGTTTTTCGTATAGAAGTTTAATTTCTGCATTGGTTCTCCTTCTTCATATTGTCTCTTGTACTTTCACTTCACCAAATATCTTCCTCAGTACTCTTCGTTCCCAGATTTTCCAATCTATCTTCTTCTTTTTTATTCATTACCCAACCCATAGTGATATAGTACCGTGGGTTGAATAACTATTCTGTACAACCTTAACTTTGCTGACCTTGTTAGTTTTTAATATAAGCATGTTGTGTAACGCTCCCACAGATTTGCTTCTCCTTGCCATCCGTTTTTAAATTTCCTCTATTTCATCACCTTCGCTAGTTATGATAACGCCCAAATTATTTGACTGTTTTAAATTTATAATGTTTATTTTGTTCCGTTTTAACAATAAATTGTTCTGCATCATCCACGTCCTCTCCCATCTCAAAGAATTTTTGAATATTTTCATGAATGTATTCTTGCGCTTTTTTTTCAAAGAGGCTAAAGATTCTTGCTAGCTAGTTGCTAGTTGTTCTTGACAAGAGTACTGCGTCGTCTGCGTATGTTAATATTTGGCTCTTGCAATTGTAAATTCTTCCTCCTGGTTTTATTTCGCTATCTCGAAGTATTATCTCTAGCACAGCATTAAAAAGTACTGTAGATAGTGGATCCCCTTGTTTCAATCCCTTTCTCACTTCATATTTGTATGTGGAAAGGCACCCATACACTACAACTCTGTATACTGTTTTCCTTAGAATCATCTTTGTCGTTGGCATGATTTTCTTCGTGACTTGGAGCACGTTCAATGTTTAGTACAACTTCCTCCTTATGGCTGAGTCATAAGGGGGAAGTTGTGAGCCCTTCAGGCTTGTTTAAAGTCGATGAACAATAACTTCAAGTTAAGTTTCCGTTCATCCGTATTGTTTTGGATCATTTTTAGCACGAAGATCTGATCAGTAGTGGACCTGCCTTTTTTAAACTCCTCCTTGGTATTCTCCCACTTGTCCGTTTAAATATCTTTTCAAGTCTGCTTCTTATAGCTCTTGCAATAACTTTATAGGCTACATCGACTAATGTGATTCCTTTATGATTTGAGCGTTCTGTTTTATCGCCTTTCTTATATATGGGGGATATTATGGCCTCCCTCCAACTGTCTGGTATTTCTTCTTCTTTCCATTTTCCTTTTATCAGTCGATATAACCTTACAAATAATGTTTCTCCTCCGTGTTTAAATATCTCCGCTATAATGCCACTGATTTCTGCGTTTTTGTTGTTTTTCAGGTTCTTTATTATTCCTTTTATTTCTTCTTCGGAAGGAACTTCCACTATCTGATCCAACACATTCTCGTTCTGGTCCCCTTCCGTTTCACCTTCTTTGTTTTTCATCATATACAGTAAGTTGAGCTTGAATAAAATCAACAAATTCCAACTAAACAACAAACATTGGATAGAATTGGATACAAACAAACAATCAACAACAAACATACAGAAGAACGACATTTTTGTTCTGATGGTACAGGAGGTAAAAATGTATCTAGTACAGGAGGTAAAAATATATATAAAAAGGAAAAAGTCACAAAGACTCAAATCTGGTGAATAGTTGGGCTGTGGAGCCACAGTGATGACTTTACTTATCAAAAACTCGTTAATTAAAATTACTGTGTGGCAAGACATGACAATGCGTGAAGCAGTACTCGGGTGTTCTAGATGTTCGGCTTGACACAATTCTTATAGATGATCCCTTGGCTATGAAAAAAGTAAATCTTCATGCTTTTGATATTCTTTCATTTTGATATTCTTTCATTTTGTTATTTTTTCCAACCTTTTCTTGCCTATATTGTCATCTAGCAGTATTGCAATATCAAATATTGTTCTTTGCTTATCTTTTTCATTAATCACAATTATATAGGGCTATTAGCAGATATTTTTTTATCGGTTATTATGTCAGTATCCCAGTAAATCCTGACCTTGTCGTTTTCCGTGACAGACTCAGGTTTGTATAAATAATAAGGTTGGACAGTTTTAATTAGGTAATATTTAATGCATATTTCTTGATGGGTAATAATTTCTACTGTGCCTTTTAATATAATCTTTAAGCCCTAAGTAACGACACCATGAAGATAAGTGTTCGATGGATTCTGAGGTAGTTGCGCACATTTTACAACGGTTATCTGAAATTTGTTCTTTGATAATATATTTTCTATAATTTCTTACGAAGGTATCCATTCTTCAGATAGAGGGTGGATAGATTTTTATCAACGTTACGACCAATCATCGCCCATGTAGGGTTTCTTTCCTCCATTCTTCACCCATGTTTCTGAGCGTTTTTTTTGGTTTGGAACATCTCGGGGTAGTGAGCCTTAGGGGTGGTGAGCACTCGGAGCCTTAGTGGTGATAAGCGTTTATCTATAGACGCGACTGGCTGATGTAAAGGGATGTGGGCATTTATAATATATTATGTAAGCTTCATTACTTTTGAGTAATGCGTAAGTTCAAGATTCAGAACTCCCCGCCCTCTTTGATCCCTAGATAAATACAATCGATTAACTGATGACCTCGTCTATATTTAATCAATGTCGTTCTAATACGCATATTCAGTGATTCTAGATCCATCGTTATCCAGTTTAGAATGCCAAACGTATAAGTTAATGTAGGTATTGCCCATATGCTGATTGCTTCAAATAGAGCCTTCGAAATAATTTATTTTGAATTAACTTCTTCATGGTCTTTTGGTCATGTGTTAGTGCTTGTTCAATTCTCAAGTATTTATAACTCTTATCTAATGGCAGTGGTTTAAATTCGGCATTGCCCATGAGTACAATATTTTCCGAGTGTTGGATTTTTCCTTTTTAACGTAGATAAAGCCACATCATTTCAGTCCACTGTAAAAAGTCAAGACATTTTTTCCTCCTGTTGTCCTTTTCAATCTGGGAAGGGTTTTATGCAATCATTTCCCCCCTGATTCTTTTCATCTCCAATTTATTGCTCTAAATATAATGTTTATGTGAGTCATATTTAACTTCTCTCTGATGATTCGTCCCATCAACCGACAATCAGAACGGGCAAGATCCGCGATACTATAGACATTTTCATCCCTTTTTACGGTTCAAGGTCTTCCGCTGCAACGTTCATCTTTAATCGAGTCTCGGCCTTCTGAGAATGCCTTAAACCACTTAATAACCTAGGCTCTTGACAAAGCACTGTTATATAGTCATAATTATTTATGTAAAGCTTCTTGTCTCTTGCTAATTTTCGTTTTGACATAAGAGTCCACGTTTTATTCGATACGCCTTTTCTATAGTTTAGAAATAACACTATGCAAGTTGTAGGAGTTATAACAGTTCAACATACTGTATATAGATTTATTTTAGCCGAAGTTGAAATTGACTACTGTTTATCTCTGATTTTGAGTGTTTTTCTTATTATTTCATATAATAAAAGATTACTTTTGAAGTAAAAAACCTACTTGAAATATTTACGTAAATTAAATCAAAATTAGTAGAGTGGAAGCTCTTGTAATGAATTGGTTTATAATGTATTAAGAAATTGATGAAGATTGAATCGAAACAATAATCCAAAGAAGAAAAAATGCTGTTAGAAATATTAAAAGATTACAAATGTTTGATATGAGTTTAATGTTTTCCAGCCGTTTTTTTTTTTCAAAATTCAACTCTTTATGGTAAAAAACTGGTTATGCATTTATGATTCACAGTATTGTCCATTGTTAGCCACTACTTTCTCCCACCTTTCAGGCAGGCAATCGATGCAATTTTTTACTTCTTCATGGCCGTCTGCCATCGATCGAAATAGGTGATAGTCGGAGGAAAAAACGTCTGGAGAATACGGCGGGTGGGGTAGAACTTTCCAATTCAACGTTTTCAAGTATGTCTTGACCACTTTCGCAACATGGGGCCGAGAATCGTCATGTTGCAAACTTATTTTATCGTGTCTATTACTGTATTGCCGCTGTTTGTCTTTCAATGCTTGGCTCAGCCGCATCAATTGCGTTCGATAACGATTCCCTGTGATTAATTCAGACAGTTTTCAGATGGCGCCACCAAATATAAAGCATGACCTTGGAGCAGTGATTATTCGGTTTGGTCGTCACCGTGGAAGCGTGGTCGGGGATATCCCACGATTTTCAACGTTGGGGTTATCGTAATAAATCCAGTTTTCGCCCCCAGTCACAAACGCGATGCAGAAATCCTATCCCTTATCCCTTTACTGTCTTTCAAGCAACTGTTCACAAGCAAACAAACGGCGTTCAACATATCTCGGTTTCAACTCCTATGGCACCCAATATCCTTGCTTCTGGGTAATTCCCAGGTCTTTGAGCTGCTTTAAAATTGCTTGTTCACTCACTTCCAATGATCTTGCCAACTCTTTTTAACTCTGATACGAGTCTTCATTAGGCAATGCCTTTAATTCTTCATCTTCAAAAACTTTCGCTCTTTCACCACTATGACAATCTTCGACGTGAAAATCACCGCTGATTATGATTATTCGGTGTGGTCGTCACCGTGGAAGCGTGGTCGGGGATATCCCATGATTTTCAACGTTGGGCTTATCGTAATAAATCTAGTTTTCGCCCCCAATCACAAACGCGATGCAGAAATCCTATCCCTTATCCCTTTACTGTCTTTCAAGTAACTGTTCACAAGCAAACAAACGGCGTTCAACATATCTCGGTTTCAACTCCTATGGCACCCAATATCCTTGCTTCTGGGTAATTCCCAGGCCTTTGAGCCGTTTTAAAATTGCTTGTTCACTCACTTCCAATGATCTTGCCAACTCTTTTTAACTTTGATACGAGTCTTCATTAGGCAATGCCTTTAATTCTTCATCTTCAAAAACTTTCGCTCTTTCACCACTATGACAATCTTCGACGTGAAAATCACCGCTCTTGAAAAGTTGAAACCACTCACAACACGTTCTTTCACTCATAGCGGCCTCATCATAAGTGTTTGAGAGCATTCGGTGAGCGTCAGCCGCAGATTTCTTTATATTAAAGAGAGCTTCAGCCGCAGATTTCTTTATATTAAAGAAATACATTAACACCTCGCGCCAATGACGAGAATTTGGCTCATAAACTGATATTTTTAATCGTGAATGACTTTATGATGTAAACATAAATTGACTAGTGCTCTCTCATAGGGTTATGTTTACAAGATGCCAAAAGGTGGCGCCTATGATGTATTTATTTCGACGACTTCTTACCGCTAACGTCATCTATAGGAAAAGGCGGGAGCAAAATTATAGGAAAACATAGGAGGTGCAATACCCAGTGGTGTCTAGTCACATGAAAAAATGTGATTTATTGATGAGCTTAATTCAGAGTTAAATGTTAATTTATTAGAAGTCACTAAGTGATCTTTAGATTTAATTAGTGAGCTAAAAGAGTTCTCTTCTTTTTAAGGGTTTTAGGTAACACATTTGGATGGTCTTGAAGTATTTCTCTTTGACTATAAGTTTTTGTAGATCACGATGCGTAATTTCATTAGATATATACCATGAACTTTGCAAATATGTCGTAGAACTTTAAATTGAAACCGTTGGATCCTGGGAATATTTGAGTCATTGGCAAGGTCTCTTATTTGTGCTTCATAGAACCACACATAATACTCTATGGCTAAGGACATTCCCGCAGCCTCGGGAGCCTCCAGCAAATTAAAGAAGTTGATGTGGTATGTGTTATTAAGGCAAGTTCTATCAGAGGTCATAATCCATGCTTCCACTTTATGCGTTAATCTTGGATTTCACAATCAAATACAAGCCCATATATTCTAAGTAGAATTTTAAGCTTAAATCTCACTCTTACGCTCAATATCATATATCAGCCTAGTCTTATGATTGACTTGTAGATTCAATTTTTTTATTTTTTGTAGTGTTTTAGATGACATAATATATTTAAAACATCTATTAGCCCCTAGGGGGTGCTATGCTATTGTCATTAATATTGGTTAACGTGGTAAGAGAAATAACTTATTTTTCATATGTATATGAGACCAGTACAATTTTTAGTAATTTTTTACTACATTCTCGCTCACTTTCTTTCTTCATTGAATTGATTTGATCATATGTTCTTTCTTCAATTTAGACGGCTGTCTATATGGAGGCCTATGGATCCAATTACATCGGATTTAACCTTTCAGTAGTCGCGCGCGGACTGTCGCTCCGCACTGGTTTTGTTTCGACGATAATGTCCATTGCACTCCCCTCCATATGTTGCGTTTCTCAATGCCTTTCGGGAAGAGCGTGTATTAGTAGGCGATTGAGTAAGCCAAGGAGTTTCGGGCTTTGATGAATAATTCGAGATTGTGGACTGAGAATCCGCAGCGAATAATGATATAACAAAACATATTAATTTATTTTTTTGTCTTCTTTTGATAAAGTATGTCCTTTTTGCTATTTTTTGTTGTCACTGTTACACATATATATTTTTAGTATGGCGTCTTATGAAAAAGAACAAGAGCGGCTACATAAATTAATGGAATAATGTTACCAATTCTCTAATAAAGAGGAATTACTCGTTGAGACTGTGATGAAGAGGAAGAAGACGCGATTGAACTGGATATACATGAAATAGATAGTGAACAGGATATTTCAGACAATTAATCGGGTGTTTTGCAAGAAGCTGTTGGTAAAAATCAAACTACTAAATGAATGTCTGGTCTATTGGACGATCTTAAAACTCGTGAAGCTAGAAAGTCTGTTAGTAGATTGGCAAAGATATTTTTGAGATCTTTAAAGAAAAATGTAAAATTGCACTTACATCCTTTTATTACGTAACAACTGACGAAAAAGTAGAAACATTCAGAGGTAGATGTATGTTCTGACAATACATACCCAATAAACCGAACAAATACAGAATAAAAATGTATGTTCATTGTGGCCCCAAAGTTTTTTTATGCTTGTAACTTGGAAGAATACGTTGGCAAACAGCCGGAGGGCTCTTGGAAGGTAAATAATTCACAAGATACATTTGTGGGAAGGATGTGTGAATCCATATGAGGAAGTGGAAGAAACGTAATTAGTGATAATCGGTTTACAGTTTTAAACTGATAGAAAGAATAATTTAAGGATGGCTCTCGTCGGAACGGTTAGGAAAAATAAAACAGAGCTTCATGTTAAATTTACCCGTCTAGTAAATTGGCCTGAAAAGTCGTCAAAGTTTGCCTTTCACGAGAATTGCACACTCTTAACTTATGTTCCAAAAAAAGGTAAAAATGTTTTGATTATGATGATGACACTATTGATAGTGAAATAAATAAGCCATACATAATAGTTACTTACAATCAAACTACAGGAGTAGTAGATACGGTGGACAAACTTTGCGCTGCTTATAATTGTGCACGTGCCACTCAAAGGTTGCCAATGGTCATTTTTTAAATGTTAAAAATTGCAGGTATAAATTCTCTAGTTATTTACAAGGCGAATAACGTAGCTAAAAAAAATACGGAGAGAATTTTTGTGGAAACTATCTTTTGAATTAATACGTGATTGCATAGGATTTCGCTATACTGTATTGAATAAAACAAGATCGATAAAACTAAGAATTAGGGAGATTATCGAATTAGAAGTTACGGAGCAGCCTCGGGAACCTTCAGAAAATCAAAGAGGTCGATGTGTTATGTGTGCCAGGAAAAAAATCACCCCAAACATTATGTATATTTGGAACACTCTAATAGTTTACCCAGAGTGTTTTGAAATAGACCATGGTAAAACTAAATTTTATGATTGCTATTTTTCACTGCTTTCAAGTTATTTGTATGTTCTTTTTTACTGTAGTTCTTAAATGTATGTATTAGAAG
This sequence comes from Cosmopolites sordidus, assembly GCA_031761425.1. NCBI lineage: Eukaryota > Metazoa > Arthropoda > Insecta > Coleoptera > Curculionidae > Cosmopolites > Cosmopolites sordidus. Next base: position 29,925 of record JARFXV010001905.1, on the reverse strand, counting down.
TTTTGCATGTTATTTTAAAAAACATTATATTGAATAGATTTTTATGTTCTTATTTAAGTACGTAATAAAATAATTTAAATTTAATAGGTGCCTTTTTTATTATATGATTGATGGAACACTGATGTTCCAAAACTTAGCGCAGCTACCTGCAAGGTTAATAGGTAATGGAGTCCCATTTATAATTATCGCTAGAGTGTTTTTTTATTTAGGGTTAAATGATGCTCACACCGGGCTGTACACACAATTTTCCGAGTTTAGATAAATGGTTTTGTAATAACACTAATGCTATAACGTTACTAACTCCTCCTACCAAGCCCTTCATGCAGGATCTGAATGAGGAGCTACTATCCATGAAGAATCTGGATGAAGAGTTAGTATTACCATATCGTCCGTACAGGTTACGATTGTCGTGCTTGTTATTATGTATCTGAAGTATATAACAGGTATAGTGCTGGACGGAGAATGCTAATCTTGAGGTAGGCCAGAATTGACAGGACCCGGAATCGAATAAGTTTCTTCTATTTTTATTTGGAAAAACCTGTTAGCCTAGTGAAAAGCTTGACTTCTTGATATAAGTCTCTGGACATAGTTTTATGTACTCAATTTCCTGGCATATGTAATTTAGAGCCGTACTGATGTTGTGTGTTAATCCATTACATGAGTTACCTAGTTTAGGGCCGGTTTTACAATGCAAGAATATATCAGGTATAAGCTATACTTGGAATAAAATTTGAAACGCCGGTAAATACCCGTTCGGCATTTAAAATTTTATTCCAAGAGTAGCTTATACCTGGTATATTCTTGCATTGTAGAACCGGCCCTTAGTCTACTACAGTGAACTAGCACGGTTGAATAAGATGGACTTTCAATATAGAACATCAACAAGGGAGATGTAAAAGTCATTCATTCTGATATACTGAAGCATTTTTTCTTTCTTTTTAAACCACCTGTAAATTTTAGAAAAGATTATTATAAAATGTAAACTGTAACATTCTACGAAACTGATAATTTTTTTCTCGGTCTCTCGTCCACATTTAAAAGTAGAATAAATCATCCAGTCTGTTTCAAAAGCCGAAAAACGAATCTACATCTTTAGAAAATATGCAATTTTTTAAAAAAAGATAAAATCGCTAGGGGAAAAAGGGCTTTCACGCCAACTTGCTGTAAAATAGATAAGGAATTTTCTTTTTTTTTCGGTGACTGTCAGAGGGCGGAATACAAAAAACGCGAGATTACCTGATAATGATATCGCCTCACATTTTAATTTCGAATAATAAAAAAGATAATTGGAATGGATCTTGCTCGTGACTGGTAAACAAATGCTTTTTGTTGGATTTTCTTTATATTTCGATGTTTTCCAAAAAGTTCTTTTAAACAACCACTTGTTTTTTTAACGAGTTTTGAATTACATAGGATATCTGGTTATATGATATCTTTGTTTTTCTTTATAATTTTACTTTTGTAAATTGTGAAAAATAGAGTAATAGTTCCCTCGTAAAAAAGGTACCCTTGGTCAATATCGATACCTCACGCCGTTTGCGAGATATTCGTGTTCGAATAGCCCATTGCACATCTTGTCGATGGTTGAAAAAACTGCAATTCCCAAAGTTTGCCTTGTATACAAGGAAAAAACATTAAGATGTCAAAAATACAACAGACTTTATTTAAAATAACAATTTTTTGAAATTTATTTATATGTTATATTATATTTATAGATGTTAAAAGAGTCCACCGTTTACCTCAATACATTTTCGCAGGCTCTTTATTAGGTGACGCCTCACATTTGATAAGATATTTTTTTCATTTCTAATAACATTGGACGCTTGTTGATTTTTTGTAAAAGTTCATCTCGTGTATTGATTTCATCATGGTAAACTAGGGACTTCATATGACCCCACAAATAAAAGTCTAAAGGATTAATGTCTGGACTACGAGGTGGTCAAGGAAACTCACCACCGCATCCAATCCATCGATGTGGAAAACTTTGATTCAAATGATTTCGCACTGCAACACTAAAATGCGGTGGGCCCCATTTTGCATGAACCACATGTCTTCTCATACGTTTAGAGAAATACCGTCCAAAAGATCTAATAAATAATTTTCTAAAAACTGCACATATTGGTCTCCATTCAGTCTTTGCGGAAACTCAAATGGACCGATTAAAAAATTGTCGATAATGCCGCACCAAATGTTAATTGAAAATTCGTCCTGGAAATGTCGCTCTCTTGGTAGGTGTGGATTTTCCAGGGCGTAATATTGATTATTGCGCCAGTTAGAAATTCCTCTTCTGGTAACAGTTGTCTCTTCAGTAAACAATATCTTTTTCAGGAACATGAGGTCCTTGTTTTTTTTTTCATGTATTAGAGTTTGACAAAATTATGATCTAGCCGGCAAAAATAGTGGCAATAAATTTTGAACAGGCAAAAAAACAATTTTTATTTATGGAGAACTCTTAAAATGGTAGATTTACTAATTCCTGTAAATGCGTCCAAACGTCTGGTGCTTCTAGTCTTGGTCTACCAGGATTGTTGTAATAAAACAAACCTGTTTCTCTTAAACAAATGAAAATTCTTTTGAAAAATTTGTCGGTCTGGGATGATTTTGGTTGGGTACATACCTTCTAACTGCAGCGCGACTATTGTAATTTACTTGTGCATAAACGCAGAGCATATCCCTTAAATCACTTATAAATTATTTAGTACCAACTCAAGATTGGTGAAACTTGTTTCCATCGACATTTAATAGGAGAGATAGAAAATAATGACAGTTATTATCGAGACAAAGAAAGAAAGAAAGAAGAAGGCGAAACCCACCATAACTCTCTCCACCGCCAGTTCCTGAAAAGTAAAGACGGTGCCCCTCTTTTTTAGTAACTAGTACCCAACGAGGGGTATCTTTCTTTCTTGTTTATTCCATTCTTACATTTATTTATTGCCAAAATATTTAATGTAAATATAAAATATGTATAATATAATATAATAAGTACAGTACTTAATACGTACATTACTTAACTATTAATTAGTAGTCTTTCACATTTTGCCAACTCAGCTAAACTCTACCGTCAAGCGGTGAGAGACGGGCCCCACAACATGGACCGTAGTCCAGGAGGTACCTACAACCCTCCTGAAGTGCTCCTAAATTACTTGCCACCAACGATGTGTGCTCATCTTTGGAGCTATACGCAATGCCATAGCCTATTATTATTACTTTTGCACTCTGCACACCAACAGACGTTAAAGTACAAACTTAACTAAAGACTAAAATAATACAGACACTAACAATAACTAACAGATCTAAGCATAACAAAGTTCTTCACATAAAACAAAATAAAATCCCATTCTATAACAACTGGCGTGTTTCCAGCCCCTCCGGCACAAAGCCCTCCAGCAAGCGCAAACTATCATCCCTCAACAATCTGAGAAACAGTGACTCTGGATTAATAGGCCAATCAGGCCCCACAATTCTTTCGATGTCAATTCTGTTGTTATGAAATTTTACACAGTTGAAAATTCTGTGTAATGGGTTGTCTTCTTCATTGCAATATGCACATCTTGGATCTTCGATTTTTCCTATTCTTTGGTAATGCCTTTTAAACTGCCCATGTCCCGTTAGTATTGAACTATTTTACGATTGACTGTAAATTCAATTCCTTGTAAAGTGTAAATGCTGGGGATAAACGAGAAAGTCATACTACCAGTAGTTCCGGATTACCACGCAGATTGCCATCTTTCATTCGTTTTGGTTCTTAAGGTGTTTCTTATGTTCTTCCTGTTCATCCTTGGTTCTCCTGGAATGATCTTGTCGAATCTGTTAACCATCAGTCCTCTTCTATGGGTTTTGGCGTCTAGATATTCAAATATGATGTCCTCTATGGGCGTGATAATGGCCAGCACTGAAGCAGCAGCTGTGGAGGTTGTTGTATATGCTCCCACAATTGTGCGTGAAATGCCCCCCCGCAGGGACTCTAGTCTATTATGTTCCTAGCCATGGTCAGCCTGTCCGAAAAAACCTCGGATCCGTACGTTAAGACCGGGATAACTGCTCCGTAAAAAATCGTTCTTAAAGACTCAGCAGGCATTGAGTAAACTCTACTCAGGGATCGCTTTAAGGCCTGGAACAACGTTTTGCCTTTCTCGCAAGTGAGTTTAATATGCAATGTGAATTGCAACTTGTCATCCACCGTGATTCCTAGATATTTGGTTTGTTTAGATCTTTTAATATGATTTCCACCGATCTTCACCGTAGGATTCCTAGTTAACTTCCTACCGAACACCAGTTACGTAGACTTATCGGATGCAATTTCCAGCTTATTGGAGGTTGCCCAATCATGAACAACCTCCAAGGCCCGATTCATGTTAACCTCCAGGGCTGGTCTATTGTTACCCTCAATAATGATAGCCAGATCATCCGCATATGCGATTATTTTAAAATCAAAATGAGCATTAAACTCCAATAACAAACTGTCCACGATCAGATTCCACACTGTCGGGCCCAGTTTGGAGCACTGAGGACATCCCTTCTGAAGAGTTTTCCGAACCGCATACGGTCCGATATCAAGTCTGACCGGCCTATCTGCAAAATAGGAAACCATCATTCCGAATAAGTACCTCGGAGGATTCTTGCTTTTTAAAGCGTGCAGCACGGCCGGTCACCAAACATTATTAAAAGCGCCTTTGATTATCTAGGAAGATACCGGCAGTGTTCTATACGTGCTGCTTCTTACTTTGTTGGTGAATTTTTGAAGAGCTTGTTTAGTGCTTTTGCCTCTGATGAAACCGCATTGATTAGTATGATGAAAAGCCTGTTCATCCGTGAAGTGAAAAAGCTGTTCTCTAATAAAGAATTCAAAAATTTTCCCCAGTATCGGTAATAATGTGATAGGTCTAATAGACTTTAAATATTCTGCATTTTTGTCCTGTTTCGGAATCATCACAAGCAGGCCCTCCTTCCATCTTCTGGGGAAGTACGAAAGGAGAAGGCAGTCACTAAAGATCCTGCAAAGCAGGTCCGCAATGGCCACCGCCAATGTTTTCAGCACTATGCCCGGAATGCCGTCCGGTCCCGGCGCTTTTCTGATATTTATATTTAACAAGCTTCCCTCAACCCCCTCCCTGATAATGTATAATATCCCTCTGTGACGGTCTTCAAAATCCTCCCCGGTCATTCTCCTGAGTGAATGCTCAGGAGTATCTTCCATTATATTGTCTTCTAACACAAATTCATTAATGATGATCTCCGCTGTCTCTTCAAAATCTATGGTCCTATCCTCTTCATTTAACCCCGTTTTAATGGATTCTACGATTTTTCCAGTACCCTTTATTCGGCCAGAAGCCAGCTTATATGGAATACTCCACGGATCTTCTCTTAATTGTTCCGACACAAGCGTGTTCCACGATTCATTTTTGGCCTTTTTAATTAATTGGAGTAATCTCTTTGCCACATCTAGATATTTGTCCTTTTTTCTTACGCGTTCTTCCGCATTCATCTCTCTCTGATAAGCTCTCCTGGATCTATAACACTCTCCTTTGACGGAATTAATATTTTCATTCCACCATATAGGCTTGGAAGGAAAAATTCTTCTCTTAGGAACCGTCTCCTCCGTGATATCTCTAAGTAAATTTTCAAGTTCTAATACATTTTTGTATTCTGTCTATTCTAGTCAAGCCTGTGATGGCTTTGTCCGAGTCAATTCTAGTCATGCATGTTTTATATATAATTTGATCTATTTCGTAGTTTAATTTCCAACTGAAAGTGATTAATCTGTGATCACTCAGTGTGTCCTCCAGAATGGTCCAATCTCTCAATCTGTCGAGGGTTCTATGATTACCAATAGTAATGTCTATATAACTATCGCCCAACGTGCTGCTGTATGTTGTCAACGTTTTACTGATGTTATGCATATATAAATTTTCGGTGGTCAAAAATTCAGCTAGGGTGTCTCAATTATTCATATCTCATGAATACCACGCAATCAATATCTATACCCAATAATAGGGGGTTGAAACTAAATCGATTGCAGATTACTCTAATCTTATTCAGTTGCGATTCTATATCAAAATCCCCTGCAGGCGACCAATAGGCACTGCAGACCACTAGCTTACTCCCGCGTAGAAATATATTTGCAACAGCGTTGAATTCGTCGGTGTGCTAAGAAATCTTTAACCCATGGAATGATGGGTTTACTATAACGATGCATGCCTTGAATTGAACGTTCTGGTCAGCAATCAGACCAAGCCTACCCAGACCAGGAACAGTGCGGAGACCATTCCTCACCCAAGTGTAGGGTTTTTGAAGTAATAATATATCCAAGTTCCTTCCTATGGCAGTTGTCAAACAGTCCAACGTCGCAACATTATTCCCAAAGTTATTCTCAAAGTCAATATTCGCAACAAAGGCTTTCATTCTTCTCTTGAATATGGTACATTTCGTATCTCTCGGACGATGTCTGAGATCCGTCATTTTAGCTTGCACACAGAGTACACATTTATGTTCCTCAATCTTATTTTTGTTGGGGCAGCCACGTCTATAATGTTTTTGAGCACAGTGATCGCAGGCCGTTTCGGCGTTGCATCTAGTAGAAATGTGACCCAGACCCTGACACTTGTAATAAACAGTTATCTGAACTCGATCTTTAATAGTGCATATCCTTACAGTCTACCGACTTAGAAAACTGGATTTTAGATGATTTAGGTACAGTCAATGGTATTTTTATACCAGTAACCTTGACAGCATTGCTAGAGGCAATATTTGCATATGATGGCATCTCCACCGTGCAAGCGATTACTTCTTCTATCTTCTTGTTTTGTTCTGATTTTTTATTCTGCCCCAGGATCATGTTTTTAATTTCAACCAAACTGTCCACACTATTATCACGAGTCGACTTGATGATTTTAATAACTTGTTGTTTAACCTCTTCGATCTTAGATCTAATATGCTTCATTGGCAGTTTCATTTTTTCGTCTTGTTTTTGTCCTGCACCTGGTCTAAGCCAGCATCGACTTTACCGATGTGCTCACCAATCAGATCCCACAGGTCCCTTAGCTCGTTATTCATATTTTCTATTTTCTGAGAACGGAATCTTTAACTCTTTTTCCAGGCATAGCAGTCTCTTCCTCTCCAGAGTCCTGACCTGAAGCCGGATCTCTCTATCTTTTAGGCCTCACGTATTCGAATTCCATCTCACTCGCTGAAGCGCTCAGCGCTAGAAGGGCCGGCTCAGCTGGAGCCTCGGTAGAGCCTTCCCAGCCCGCCCTTTGTGGAAAGGGTTTCCCAACCCTTTACCGTACATCTGTTCGCCGTAGGTCGGAGCTTATGGCGTGTTTACAGGTCTGATAACACGACTAATTGCCGACCAGTTGTTTCCACCAGGAGCCTACGAGGATAGGAGTTTTCCCCTTTAACCAAATAGCAATTTAAAAAAAATCACTTTTAATGTCTCCCGGCAATAATCGCACCTCGGATAAACCTCATCGGTTAGGATAATGCCACTGCGCAAAGCTCTTATCGAGACGAAATAATATGTATACAACATTCATCGCGAACACACTGTAAATTGCATATTTTTCAACCATCGACAAGATGTGCAATGGAATATTAGCACTTCGCGTTCTCGCAAACGGTGTGAGATATCGATATTGACTAGGCATATTTTTTTTTGTGGAAATTATGACTCTTTTCTGTTTTGAAGTCAAAATATTCCCAGCTTTATAGGGCAAAGAAATATGAGCGAGTTAATTCCTCACAAAGTAGGTAGCAATGGCCCTCTAGGAAGTAGCCACAGCTAGTATCAAATTCGGATTTGTCACCTTTGAAACCCCAAGTACTCCGATTTTGAATCTGATATCTGCAACGATTTTTAAATTACCTCAATTTTTATATACAATACCCTGTAAATTTTTAATGACTTATATTTACCAACACATTTATTGACTCAATCCTATTATTTTGATTTCTATCACCAGCTGCTCTATGGCGGATAAGTTATGGGGCACCCTGTGTTTTGACAAAGTACGATCAGTAGTAGACAGAACTTTGCTTCTCTCTCTTCTACTTTAGCCTAGTGAATGGAACCTCTTATTAGCGTATGCCTGCTTCTTTGGCATGTGAATTACTGTAGTAATGCCTCATCAGTCTTCTACTGAGTACGTTGGCGATTGATTTTAGTTTCATTGGAAATCACATGGAACAATAATATTTTATTTTTGTTTTTCATTATTGCAGAAACACTAGTCTTTTTCATAGATCTATATTTGCATCAGTGCTAAACAAAAATAAGTTTATTTTTTATGACTTCAAAAACAGATAATGATATCAGATGTTTCCTATTATCAATGTTTTTTTTCTATAAATTATTGTTGTTTGTAACAAATTATTGCGATGGATGTGTTATTATTAATAATAATCTTACCTCATAACGTTATTGTTGATATATTACAATGGTATTTTGTTTCTGGGGATTCCCTTATTACCATTTTGCAAAAATCAGTGAGTTATTACAGAAATATTTTGGTTAACTAAAGTTCAGACTCTAAAATCAGATGCGATCCTGCTGAACGTCCTGAAATAGTGAGTTTATCATTGTTTTTTTGCTCCATGGTCAAATACTTCTTGTTCACGTAACTGAAACAATCTTCTGCTACTTTATCTATCTTTTAAGGTCAGAACGAAAATGGACAAAGACTATGAATACTTCAAGTAAACTATATCAAAAATCACCCACAAATGACTATGTCAGAAAACATAAAGCTCAATCAAATGTTTGGCGTAAGGCGACTCCTTATCGTAAAGAAATTTTGAGAAATACACGACGTCTCTTGTCAAAATAAAAAGCGAGTAAAAGTCAAAGTGACTGCCTAGGCTGAGACCACACAACAGCAAGCAGGTAATGGTATGTAGGTAATACATTTTTGGTAGTTTATATCCGACGTATGTAATAAGTCAGTAAGTTAATAAAAAAACAAAAACTATTGAAAGTTCTACAAAAATATATGGGCTTGTTCATTCGGTATATCGAGTTGTACGGAAAGTTCGGTGAGATTTTTCTAAGACAAAGAGAAACGCAAATAATTTATGTAAATATATATTTAGTCTATTATGAAATTATCATTTTACCAACGTAGTGGAAAGTTTATAATGCCTTTTTGCCGAAAATTTGCATCTTAATTGCAAAAAAATTCAACAGGATGTTCTTCATTGCTTGTTCTGGTTTAAAAGATTTTCCATTTAAGATGAATAGATGGTAGTCCGAGGATGCGATGTCCAGGGTGTAAGGTGAATGGGCCAAATGTTTGCCGGGTTCTGATTGATCGTGAATTGTGTACTTTTTTAGGTCGCGGGATGAATCTCTCGTAAGAACAGCAACTATACCAGATTTATAAAAGCCGTTATAACAACATAAAAAAAGTATATACCCGGTGGTTTTCGAAATACATAACTCCCAGGATAGAACGATCAGTTGGAACTGCTCTATCAGGAATTCTAGAACCGTGATGACTCTGAGATAGCGGACAAGTTCCTTAATCGTTTGGCTAAATTGGAAGAAAATCACAGGTAACATGGACTTCAAACAATCTAGCAGGAAAGCTTGGAGTCACCGGAAGAAACTAGGTAGCTCTAATCCAGTCGCTCATGACCCACTGGAAGTGTCGGCGGACCACACCACTGCACGAGCTATAGCGCTCTCTAAGACCACAAACAGTAAACAACAGAACGCAGATATTATGAAATAACCAATAATCCGCCGCCAAAAAACAGCAGCCCATCCTGAGTATTCCAGACCATTCAACGCAAACGAGATAGATAAATCACTGAAATACACCAAATCTGGCAAGGCTTCTGGTCTAGATAGACTTCACTCCGAATTCCTCAAAATCTGCGGGAAACACAGAATAATATTTCTGAATAAATTCTACTTCGACATCCCAGTGGAGCTCAAAATATAGCCCAAATAATCACAATTGCAAAACCAAATAAACCCATGAATTTGTTTGAGAGCTACCGCCTGATATCCCTATTAAGTTCCTGCTATAAACTTCTAAAGAGAATGTTACTAAATCGACTAGGTCCATTGATACTGGAACATACTCCAGTTGAACAGGGTGGATTCAGGCCCCATAGCAGCTGTGTGGACCAAGTACTCAGCTTAACAATACATATTGAGGCAGGGTTTCAAGAACGGTTGAAAACCGCTATGGTGTATGTTGACTTGACTATAGCACATGACACGATTTGGAGAGCAGGTCTTCTATACAAAGTCCTCTAGGTACCATGCAGCCAGGTAACAACTCTATTAAACAATGTACTCTACGACAAGCCCTTCTCAGTAATAACAGGAAAGAATAAGAGCAAAATTATACACCTTAATAACGGGCTTCGTCAAGGCTTAGTACTAGCACCCGTCTTGTTCAATTTGTATATCTCAGACATTCCACACACAATGTCAACAAAATTTGGGTACATCGACGATATGCCTCTTGTTGGCCGCAGTAAAACCATATAGGAAGGTTACTAGCATATTATCAGAAGACCTCCCTATACTGGGAAAATATTTCGCTGACTGTAAACTAATCCCAAACATGAATAAAACTGAAATGTTATCCTTCCAACAAATGCGCCTGGAGCCCCAAATATACTTCAATAACAACTCGCTACATTACAATCCTTGTCCAAAATACCTAGGAGTAACAATGGGCCGAACACTTTTGTATAAACAAGTTCTGGAGGATACCGCAGATAATATAAATACCAGGAATAATATAATTCACAAACCTTATGGTACCACGTGGGGTGAAAATGCATCTACCATTAAAACATCAGCTCCTAGCCTGGTATATTCGGTTGCTGAATATTGCGTTCAAGTCTGGCTAAATAGCTGCTATGTAAAGATGATTGAGACCAAACTCAATGATACCATGAGGATAACCAATGACTGTTTAGAAAGCACACCTCTGCCCTGGCTTCCCACTCTGAGCAATATTACTCCTCCCACTATCCGCAAACAGGAAATACTTGCCAGGGAATAAAATAAAATACTATCAGTTTTCCGCGTCTCAGTACACAATGACTTGCCTATTGTCGGCTTGCGGAGACTAAAGTCTGGACCCCCCCACCGGGAGAAAATTTAAACTTTAATACTAAATAGAGAGAATTCTGGAACATTTCGGGACCGGGCAAGACAGCTTATGTCATCGACCCTACCGCATCCTTACAAGGAATGGAGCTGCCCCGCTACGAGCGAAAGATACTATGTGACTGTGGAGAACCCCGCCAAACCCTTCATCACATTGTGGCTGGGTGCCTCTTACAGCATATGACGGAGAAGTTTTTGGAGTGTTTTAATCCCCACATCCCATACCTCTCTTCCAATTCACCCCTTTGGAAATTGATTTTTTAAAATTCCATTTTTAGTAGACTTTTGTATATTATAAGAAACATCCCTGCCAAGTTTCAAGTCTGCAGGAGGTTAAAAAACGGGATTTTTCGTATTGAACACCCCCGCAACCCCCCTCTTAGATAATTTCTACGAAGCAAAGGAAACATGCCTGCCAAATTTCACGTCGTAGGTCTTATAGTATATATATATATATATATATATATATATATATATATATATATATATATATATATATATATATATATATATATGCCGGTCGCGTTGGTGCGGACGGTAAGAGCCGCTGCTGTGCCGAAACCTCACTGAAGCGGTAGTTGGTTCGATTCCAGCGCTCGGATGGTTGTTTTTCTTTCTTTCTTCTGTCTATTTACTTCCTAAATGTTTGTGATTGTTTCTAGGCAAGAGTGTAAAATCCGACTACGAATTACCCCTCAGTCATGCTAGTTAAAGGCTGGGTAAGGCCGGATGCCTTCTGAAAAGTGTTCTACGTTAATCACTCGCCAGTCGGTAGGTTTCCTGATAGACTTATGGGTAGGCACATAACCAAGGGTTTATAGCCCGAGGAGGGTGCTGGCCTGGGTTTGTCGGAAGCTGATGACCGTGGTTCGGAACCCAAGTTAAGCTGTAGGTCCAGTCGCTAAATAGCCTAGTTGCTGATGCGCCTCTAACACTAACACTTACAAACCAAAATGTCCGCCCCTGAACCGACCAAACTACTTTTGCACGTTGATCTCCCAAAAAGAACCTCCTCCGTAAATGGGACAAATCTTCTTTTTTGTTTGGACGGCGTTCTTCTCCGTTGTGAAATAAAAAATCATAGTATGAAGTATATGCATTTGAATCAACTTAACTGCCTGAAATCAAATCAAAGCGAATCTGAACGTAAATATTTTAGATACATTGATAATATGTAAATAAACAGTACTAATCCAACACATATTTTGGTGTACAAGCGTTAAAAGAACTAAAAAAATATCTATGTACTTTCCGGATTACCCACTATTTTTGTTATAAGAAAGGTTTGCTTACCATTTAATAAAATTAAATACAACATGGGAGTAGACAAGTTGTTTATTGTTGTGTTTTTATCACACTACTACTTATGTCAATGGAAGATTATCAAATTTTCGAAATAAAAAATGGAAACAAAAATCTAAACGGCAACCTTTAATTATTCTCCCATTAAATCTAGATAAAATAAACTAGTAGCGCATTTTTTTATTAAATCAATTTAAAATCTATTAATCTTGAGTGTTGTACGCACATAATTGTTTAGAGTGTTTTTTTTTTTAATAAAAACCTTTGTCACATCTTTTATATTTTTGGGGTTGAGTCCTTCAAGTCATTTTCGATCGTATAAAAATCTTCGAAGTTGCTATAGGAGGGTTCACTTTCAAAGAACACATTGAACCAGTCGTTTAGTGTTTCTAGATATATTGAAAAAGGAATAATATTGAGAAAAAAGAAAAAAAAAATGGCCAAACTCAGGAGGCTGTCTTTGGAAGTTTCAAGTAAGTACTATTCTATATATCATATATTTTTTAATTTTCTGTAGATTCAATGGTTAAAATATTGTGAAACATAATTTTAATTAATGTAACTTCATAAATTCTAATTTTAAATATATCTATAATTTTTCTTCTGAGATAGCTTTTGGTATTTTTATTCATCAATGGTTTCATTCAAATTCGTTGAACTTATGTGGCGATATCATAATCATTATATATTTCTTTCTAAATAAATAAATGTGTTAGCAATATTTATATCCTATTTAATCTATTTTTTATGGATCTCTTCATCTGTATTTTTATCGATTTTGGGCAAACTACATCTATTTCTGTTTACTGTAACATTCTTTCTAATGTTTTTTATTGACTCCAAATACTTGGAGAATCTGTTCTTTTTAGGAACAATACGAGGGTAGAATGAAAAGTCAGGTACATTTTAAATTAAATATGGTTTTTAAATCGAAAATCGAATTATTTTTCAACGCGGGCACATTTTAGTTCGTTACACCTTGCCTAACGATTTTACAACTTTTTTTATGCCTTTCAAATAGTGCGACTTACCAAACTACACAAAATAGTCGTCTGTTTTGGCGATGATCTCTTAATTAAATGTGAATTTCTTTCCCGCCAGTTATTTTATCATGCTTGGAAATAGAAAGAAGTTTAGAGGGCCCAAATCCGGGGAATAAGGAAAATAAATAAATTTCGCTAATTGAACAGTTTCGAAGCAGCACTTTTTCTAGGACAAATAAGGGTGTTATTATTTTAACTGTTCGTGATATTTCACCAATACTGCAGAATAATACTGTTCTATAATCGTCATTCCCTTTTCCGAATAGTCTATGAAGATAGTGCCTATCAAATCCCAAGACTTTTCCGGCGGATGGCAGTCTTCATCTTCTTAAGTACACGTTCACCGGAAAAACTCGTTTTTTTTACTGTTTCATAATATCTAGCATGTAGTTTGATTCGCTGTGGGCAAATACGGCAGCCATCGGTCTGATAAGCTTTCTCATGCCCAAATGTTCATGAATGATATTCCGTAGGCATCCGACCGAGGTTTGAATCATCTGAACAAGCTCCCTAACCTTGACTCGACAATCTGTCCACACGTTATAATCAATGCGGCGTCCTGAGCGAGGAACAAGTAAAACAATATTTATTCGAAATAAAGGTAATCAAATTCTAATATCTGATACAAAAACAAAACTTGAACAAACAACAAAAAAAAAACAAAACAAAAAATCGCAAAAAACAAAAAAAACATAGATAAAGTTCGTTTTCAATAATTTTAAAATCTCAACTTGATAAAAATCCACAGAAAAGTATTTCAATATTGTGAATTACACGAACTTTTTACATTTAAAAATCATTTGTAAATCTATTCATAGTTAAGTTGGCAATAAAAGACAAAGGATGACCCCATGACCCTTACTTAACCTTTGTGTATTGTGCTTTTCAATTCGTTGTTAAATTGAAGGATATTTTGTGGCATACAAATTTCAGTAAGACGAATGCATTCATTAACGATTTCTGGTTCTGTGTTGTTGAACTTTAGAGATTCGTTCAGATATTTCAAAGTTGGTGAAATGAATATACTTGGAAGCAGTAATCTAACATCCAGCGATATCACAACCTTTCCATTCTCTAACAATATCTTAATCGTAACGTACCTTTAATATTATGAATCAATTTTATGGATTTTTTTACGCAAAAAGTTTGATTGGGGGAAGAGTGGCTTTTCATATTCTCGACTAAACCATTTAGAAGCTATGGGATGCCTAGATTTATAAACTATTATGAGCCCATACAATCTAAGCAGAATAGCGCTGAATATTAGTAAGTTTGTTACAGAATTTGAAAGGATTCCTTCACTTTAATGATTATTTTTGGTTAAAGATTTCTTTTTAGTTTTTTTATAAGAAAAATCACTAAATATTATATTGACTCTATTAAAATAATCATGTTTATCTAAAATGACAATCTTATTGCCTTTATCGGAATTAAGGTGAAAACACTAATACTTCATTCTCTCAGGGGTTCACAATATTTGTCTCTTAAATGGTCACTGTTTTTTTTAGTTATTCAAAATTATGTTCTCAGATGTAGTAGGCCTGCAAACCTATGTAATAGATCTTTTCAGACGGGGATAATTCTATTTTTACCAACTTGTTTTTATTTACAGTGTTATACACATGAAACCAGTTTTTATTTACTTTTCAATTCATGTTTCATTCATTTCAATGTTTTTTTATGTTTTTTCACAAAAGATTGCCTTATTTAAGTAATACCAGGTCTGTAAATATAAAACCGGAATTTATAGGAATTCATTATTTATTTACCGGAAATTTAATTAATTGGGCCATAAATGGTCCTAGCTGTCAATATAGTTACCGGCAAATCGCGTCATTGGCATCACTGACATCTGACAAAGATTTGCAACTCACAATAATACAAATTTAATTCTACAGCATAGTTTGCAATAGTGTTGAACATGTCGAATTTTGTGCCTGGAAACTACGATTTGCGTACAGCATTGATTTTCTGTCACTTCGTTTTATCGAAGCTTTTGGTAAATCACTGTGTGGATTTTGATGTGAGAAACGAAGAAACAGACAGTGAATTGCAAGCATTGTTGGACGTAGATAACGTTCAAACGCAGCAACAACTCACGGATCAATTAAACCTGACACGAGAAGGCGTCTGTATATGTTTGAAACCCATGGGAAAGATCCAGAAGATGGAAAAATGGATTCCATATGAACTGAATGAAAGACAGCAGCAAAACTGAAAAACCGCTTGCGAAATACTGCTCGCCAGGTACAAAAGAGTCATTTATCCCTCGAATTGTGACTGGCGATAAAAAGTAGATATATTTTGGGAATTCTACGCGTAAAAGATCACTCCAGGGTAACTCCAGACGAACCATCGACATCGACTGCAAAGCCGAAATTGCTATGGGCGAAAGACAATGCTCTGTGTTTGATGGAATCAGAAGGGTGTGATTTATTATGAGCAACATTTTTTGTGATTTATTGTGATTTATTATGAGCAACAAAAGAGCAACATTTTTTTTTGGCGTGGTAATACTTCGAATTAAATATATTTTATCATTTTCATACAATAAATTTGTATTTTCTATACAAAAACTCCGGTTCAATATTTACATACCTGGTATATGTAATAATCTGCAAATATGAAATGACCATCTTCAACTTCATTATCGGCCCTTATGTTCTATCGATTGCAAAACCTATTCGAATTAGAATTATTTTCATAGATATTTTAAAGCGCCATCTAGCAGCTTCAAAACGGGGTAGAATAGACGAGTTTCCTCTGAATAAAACTTGAAAAAAAAGCAGAATTTCAAATAGGTCATTTCGAATAGGCAAAAAAGTGGAGGATGAAAAATTGGAAGCACTGCTGACGAAAACTTTGTAACGCATTGATAACACTCGGACAGGAACTTCGTATAGTACGGCAAGTCATTTCGGAAATGTTTACTTAATCTAGGGAAAATTCAAAAGCAGAGTGCTAGGGTTCCTTATGAACTCACAGATGAGAATAAGAGCAGACACTTTGATGTTGTTGTGTCATTGCTTACATCATTTTAGAAAGAGAACTTGTAAGTCCAAAATTGTGACCTGTGACTAAAACTGGATCTACTACGATACTCCGTAGAGGCGTACATTGTGAATTAAACCAGATGAGCCCAATGGCAAGTCAATCTAGTCTAGTAATATCCCCGCCAAAAAGGAGTTGTTGTGCATATACTGAGATCAGAATCTTATCGTGCATCGAGAATTGCTCCCATCGGGTCCGTTAATATCAGCAACTGATTCGTGTTCAGACACGCTCTGGACGAAAAAGGGCCCTATACTGGCAAAAGCGAAAGAAAAATTATTGTGGCAGGGCAACGTAGCGCCACAAAGAGAAAAAAAGATTCCGGAAACGATTACCAAATTTGGTTGAGATATTTTATCTCACTCGGCAGATTTTTAATTTGGAGAACAGAAACATTACAACTGGAATGGAATTATATGCCCTGTTCATAAGAAGGGGGATAAGCTTACTTGTTATAACTAGTGTAGAACATGCCTCCTAAGTACCACATATAAAGGATTGTCTAGAATATTAAACCAATGTCTAATCCCCTAATGGAAGAAATAATAGATTATCAATCCCGCTTTAGACAAGAACGGTTTACAATAGATCAGATTTTTAAAATCAGGTAAATTAGAGAGGTAATATAGACCTTCACCAACTATACTATGGACTACAAACAAGCATATGACAGCATTCAACGTGGATATGCAGTGTTTTCATTTCAAAAGTAGCCACCCTCATTATTTCTTTTAGCAATGTAAATTAGCTTTTTACCTAAAAATACAGTACACCGGTACCTAAAAATTTGAAATGGCAACCCCTATCTTGTAACATATCATTTTAAAGGTCTTGAAAATTCTAATTAAACTGCGTTTACAAAACTGAAATCGGTTGATTTGTTCTCGTAATAGAGTGAAAAATAATAGTATATTATTATCGACGGCTGTAAATAACATTTTACGATCCGAGTGAAAATGTTTTAACTACACAACACAACAAAACACAAAAATAAATTAATGAAATAGATGTACTTTTAAAAACACGATTTAAAAATTTACTTTATTAAGTTTTCAAAATGTCCACACAGCTAAACAAAAGTATAATTTGTTCTCGAATTCTTTCCGAACGTTTTGAAAGATGTTCTTATTAATTAACCTGCATATATGAGTAATTCTTAGATCCTGAATATTCTGCGGCGGAGTTTTGTATGCAACTGTCTTTAGATAACCCCAAAGAAAGAAATCGAGTGGCGTTATATCTGCAGATCTCGCCGGCTACGACGCCTCTTCTGCCTATCCATTTGTCAGTAAACCCTTGATCCAGTGAAGATCCAGAAAACCCACAGTGGGTTTTCTTCTTCATCGATTTGGTTTTCTTAGGACTGTATTATGAGTGTGTCGGTTTCGATTTCCAATAAGTACAATTCGCTGGTAAATTTTCTTCAATAAAAATCGAACCTATTATTTCATTCCCCAGAATTCCAGCACAAACGTTAATCTTTTGGGGAAACTGCATATGGCCCTCTCAAAACACATGTGGATTGTTATTATCCCAGTATCTACAATTATTTACAAAGCCATTAAGGAAAAATGTGGCTTCATCACTGAAACGAATATTATGCTCCCGATGCTCTCCATGGGCCATAGAATAGTGAGTGTGAGTGTGTGTGTGCGGGGGTATTTTTCAGACTTGACGTCTATGGATTTTCAATTCTTCTATTCCCTGTAACATCACCTGGTTGAACGCCGCTTTATAAGTCTTGAGGAAGTCGAAAAAAGCCTCAATGAATTTAAGATATCGAAACCATCAAGTTGTTTTCGATCTGGGATTCAATACTTGCCTGAAAGGTACTGAAAGTGAGGGAGATTACTTCGAAGATTAAGTATGTTACTTTTTCTATAAATAAATAGAAAAAGTAGTCAAAAAGAGAGTGGGAATTGAGTTAAATATCTAATATAAATAATATTTGACATATCTATAATTTGTTTATAATATTTTCTATTTACATAGAAA
This sequence comes from Cosmopolites sordidus, assembly GCA_031761425.1. Classification (NCBI taxonomy): domain Eukaryota; kingdom Metazoa; phylum Arthropoda; class Insecta; order Coleoptera; family Curculionidae; genus Cosmopolites; species Cosmopolites sordidus. The sequence continues at coordinate 11,406 of JARFXV010001905.1, read as the reverse complement.
TGAACATAGCAAATATGAAAATTATATTTAGAAATAAATCACTTAATATTCGAGATTTAGTGATTTCAACTAAACCATATTTATTTCTACAATATAACAAACGCAAGATCGATTAGAATCCAGTAATGAAAAATGGGTTTATGTTTAATTGCAGCCCATGATTAGTAATGCAATTATTATAATATATTATTTACTTATTGGAAAAACGAACGCTCGCTAATTTATCAGAAATATATTTGTTTTAATTTCAAATGGAGGATTAAATTTATTTTTTATATTTGCCATGATGCGGAAAAAAAAATTTTGAAATAACTAAAAAATTAAAATAAATCCAAAATATTTCGCTTTGGAGAAGGCATAAAATAGTTATAATAAAATAGTAGAGAATACGAGAAGAATTTGTTGAAATTATCGAGCACAAGGTGAAAAAAAATAGATACAAAATAATTTCTTGAAAAAAATAAATATTTCTCTAATATACGAGAATAGTGTCAAATGCTAGACTTTTTTCTGATGAGTGCCAGGTGGCAAATATGATTGCAACTGTGAAATGTAGCTTCATTTGTAGTAATGCTCCATGAAATTCAAGCCGATATGACATTTAGTTTTGTTTTGAGTCTTCGAAAAAAGGTCGAACCACTACTGAGGGAACTCCGTTTCATCACATTTTTTGGTTCATAAGTGGTTTACTGAGTTTTGATGTAGTTGAACAAGCCCATTGTGATGCTCCGCGCAGAATGTTCCGTTGAGGACATTACTCAGAACATGATCAATGTTACTCAATGATATTACATTTAAAAAATATTCAAAAATTAGGAAAATCCATCCATGCTTCACGCAAAAATGCCCATTCCTTCATCCGCCACCAATGTGTGATTTTGTGGCCAAACATATGATGATAATGATCACACCGTATTCGTCAGATATAGCTTTTTTCTTCTCTCCAAACTCAAGTATCCTTTCCGTGGAACGCGTTTTGACCCGATCGAGGATATTAAAAAGTATTCGCTGAAGGAACTGATGGCCATTCCGGCTGAGGCGTATTCCAAGTTCATGGATGATTAGATCAAGAGGTAGCATGCATGTATCGAATCAAATAGAGTCTATTTTGAAGGTGATAATAAAGACTTGTATTATAATTGCAAAAAAATGTTTTTTTTACCAGTCCCGGTCAATTTTAATCACATTGGCCATGTCGGAGGGTGGCTGTAATCAAATGTTCCTCAGTCCATCCTGTAGTAAATGTCCACTACAGTCTGTGACTCGCCCAAGCCCAGCCTAGGTACCAGGTATGTATGAAAAGTTGCACAGTGGGCCCGTGAAGAAGGATATTAAAAAATGTGAAAACAAGGAAAATGCATTCGTGTTCCACGCAAAAATGCCCTTTCTTGTTTGCCAAACGTTCAGCTCGAAGCCGCCTGATGACCTAATTTCAGAAACCGGCCTCGGATTCGGATGAGGTTTTGATGTCGGTTGAAGCAATGGGCATTTTTATGTGGTGCACGGATAAAATTTCTTTACTTTTTATTATTTTTTAATATATATCCACATTTGTCTCTTACAAAGTGAAGGTTAAATACAACGGAAAGGGAAATGCGATTATATGAGATTATTATATTACATAATTAGTCTAATGTAACGAAGAAAAAAGTACTGTCTCACCAGCGCAATGTGCTCGTCCATTCGCCCACCACCGTTGCAACAGCGAAATTAGTTTATTTATGCTCAGAATTGATGCCGCACCCATCCTATTCTTACTTATTTCGGTTTCCAAAATTCCAAAAAGTTCACATCAGATGGAGAGATCAGCACCGAAACAAATAACTATTTTGCAGAGTTCGATTAGGCGTACTTTTCAGAAGGCATAGATAGAAAATTTGAAAAACCGTTAAGCGAAATGTATTGAGCAAAAAGAAGACTATCTTAAAAAAATAATCGATTCTCGATCAAAAAAAATCATACTTTATTTAAAAAGTATCTATCTTTTCACTCTACCTTCGATCAATCCAAAATAATGAGTAGAGAGTATTCCTTTATACAAGCTATGTCAGAGAAACGGGAGTTTTCCAATATTACATTTCTGACTGTTGGCTGGTTGGACTAACCATGGCTAAGTGAAACGATATACTCTATTACGATGAAAAGCACTTACTCTAAATCGCGCCTTAACCTTTACACTACCAATGGGACACTGCATCCCACAGATGCAGCAATCAGCTCCAGTGGGACAACAGGTGCCTTAAACTGGCTTCTTATTCATCCCAACGGTTGTGTAGGGTCTATATAATGACGTAAAATCATCTGTCGACCTTGGGCGGCCATCTTTATCATTCTGATTTGATCATTTCATTTCAAGTTTTTGTGTTTTAAATTATTTTTTGAATAATACATTTATTGTTTTTATGATTCTTTTACGGAAAATCTCTGAGCTTTCTTGTCAATCTCGCTGAATAGATGGTTTTGAGGAAGATTGGTGGATCAAGCGGTCCTCGATCGAAACGAGCCAAGCTTTTACTAAATATTGGAGACCATATGCCAGTCCCAGCGTCTGGCAGACGACGTTTTGTAGCCTTTTTAATTTTCCGCTTTTCCTCATTTTCACGGTTCAATGGATTTTTTTTCATATTGTTCCAATTATATTTTGGTCTTGATTGATTAGCCAAATAGGTTAATATTCGAATTTTGGACAAACAATGGTTCGGTAGTGTAAGGGTTAAAGTAAGTGCTCTTAGCCTTATAATATTAGCATTTTTGTGTTTTAAGCTGAAGCTATGCTTACCCGAGTTCAGTCGATGTGAAAATGATGTCATGGCGTTGTATGAGGATTCAGTGCGTCTCATTGAATATACTTCTTCAAATAGATATATTGTCAGCTGTGATGCTATTTGCTATTCTTCCAAAGTTAGATTTTGATTCAGAGTAAAGTGTGGCAACAAGACTGGTGGTTAATTAAGAATCCTTATTAAGTAAAATAGTAAAATAATCAAAGCATAACTTATTCCAGGGACACTAGCTTGGATGTCGTGTTCTTTTCACCTACATCCAACGTTCCTGCATCAGAATGGAGCGCCTGTATTCCAAGTTAAGTCTGTCAGTGATATGCGAACCTGATATTTTTAAGGTAGTAATTCGTGCACCGCAACAATACAGAGGAATCCCAGAACTTAAAATTTTTCAGGCTACTGTTGTAGAGATGAGACTGCAAAGTAAAACGACATCCATCTTCTGTTATCCTATCCTGTTTTTAGTTTTAACATTGCTATTCTTCTTCTTCTGTCCTTCTTTCTCTTCCCCTTTATTCTATTATCGACTTCCAACTTGTATGTCATTCCTTTTTTTAAGTTTTTTAAAAATAGAAATATGAGTGTATTATATTGACTCTCATAAAAGATTCAGCAAGCAAATGATTTCCGAATACCTAGGTGCAATATTAGAAGAGACCGGAAAACATAGAGAAAACGAAAATAGTTCATAATTCCCTGAGAAGAGGCTTCATCAAAAAGAAAGAAGTAACAAGACAAACAAAGGTGAAAATATATAAAACGATATAAAGACGTATCTTAACATACGGATATGGATCCTGGGTGGTGGTCACTAAACACAATAAGAACAGTAGAGATAAAATACCTAAAAAGGGTAAAGGGAGTAACAAGGAAAGACAGAATTAGAAGTAAAATAATTAGAGAAGATTTGGACATGGAATTCATAGAAGAATAAATGGAACAAAGAACCTGGATTGTGGAGACATCTCCAAAGAAGGCCCAACGCAATACAAGTCAAGACAGTATGAAAAACGAGAGCGCAGGGGAAAAGAAAAATAGACAAACCAAGTAAACCTGGGACAAAGTGATGAAAAAGATTTGAAAGAAGGGAAAACCGTGGGCAGAAACGAAAAGACTAACACAAGACTGAAAGGCCTGGAACGGATTTATAAAGAACTATTACGACCTATAAACATCCTTACGTCTTATGGATAACCAAGGGATATGATCCCTTTGAATCCCTCAAGGATCCCTATGGTCCCTTCGCTAATCACTTTTAATGATGAAGATAACCATGTTATCATCATCAGAAGACGATTATATCTAAGATAGAAAATGAATCATCTTCTGATGATGCTAACGTGGTGCGGAAAATGCACGTCCAGAAATTTAAAATCAGTGATTTGGCGTTTAGTGGTAGTATGGTGGTTTTTTAGTTTATATTGACGAAGTTATACCTCTCAGTCAATTAGAAAAAATAAAGAAAAAATTACACGAATCAAAGTTATGTTGTAAACGTTATTTTTTACGATAAAAAAATCCCTTTTTCCCCCGAAATAATAAAAAAAGTTATAAAAACTCAGTCAATTGGAACATCGGAAACATATCGTTTTTATTGCAGTCACGAATTTTCCCGCAATAAAAAAAAACTTCAAATACACTTTTAAAACACCTGAAAAGGTCGTTATTATTGTTTTTTTTTATTAATCTATTACTATTAGTAATTAACATAAATAGTATATACATTACTCTACTTACGTCTACATACCATAAACAACAATATTTCATTGCTATGTTACTAACTATTTTTTTAGTTTCCTATGTTTCTGAAATTTGAATTAATGTAATTTTCTAATTAAATTATTTTTCAGTTAAATACACAAAAAAAATGAAATCAATTGATTTGATAGATAATAAACGAGAATCAACTCGGAATTTTTGAAATACCCCATTAACAGTTGCACTTGAGCAAGTTTGAGATAATATTAAATGTAATTGATCATAGCTGAAACAAAATTTATCTGTACCCAAAAAGTTGCATAGTGGTCCTAGAACATCTAATATTCTCACCGATGGTAGATAATGCTTCTAAATCATTCCGGGTGTCGATCTGTTCATTCTGTGAAGAGTCACGACGTTTCGCGCAAAATCTCGTTTAGCATTTTCAAGCAAATTTAAAGAAAGAAAGAAAAATTTTATGGAAACATAAGAACAGAACAGTCTACAAGCCGCACAAAACTGTCACAAATATCCTAAAAACCCCAAGAACAAAGTCAGAGTGGAAAATCATATGATATATAGCATATCTTGGTCCGACTGCAACAGAACATACATAGGATCAACAAACAGATGAATTTCGGCCAGAATACGGGAATATAAAATCAAAGTAATGTCTGAATGATTGTGGCGTGTTCATATATTTTTTCTCTTTTATTTGGGTTTTTCGCCACCAAAAAAAAAAAGAAAAAAAAATATAAAATCAACTTAAAAAACTAACAAACCACTTCTGCTCTGTTCCAACACAACCTACAAACATGACATAAAATCAGTTTTGAAGGAGCCAAAGAAATAGCGAATATTGAAAACTACGAAAAACTACTGCTAAGGTCCGAACAATCAAAGAAGTCCTTGAAATAGAACAAAAGGGTGGTCTGTTGGATTGGACACAACCTACAAACATGACATAAAATCAGTTTTGAAGGAGCCAACGAAATAGCGAATATTGAAAACTACGAAAAACTACTACTAAGGTCCGAATAATCAAAGAAGTCCTTGAAATAGAACAAAAGGGTGGTCTGTTGGATTCTTCAGTCGAAGCGGAAAACACTTGAAAATGTCAAATGAGATTTTGGCGAAAGGTCGTGACTCTTGACAGAATGAACGGATCGACACCCGGAATTATTTAGAAACATTATCTATCATCCATGAGAATAGTAGATGGCCATGGTTTTAGTCGTTCCTTCATCCGCCCTTCAGGCTTTCAGCTTGAACCCAACTGATGACGGCTTAAGGCCAAAAACCGGTTTTGGGAGACGCTTGCTGGCGCTTTGGATGGCGGACGAGAATGGCAAAACACTGAAGTGGAGCACGGGTCAACTTCCTTTGCTTTTTAATATATATATTCTATATTCTTAGATATTTCATCTTTACCCCTCCTACATATTTCGTGTTAAGTCAACCCCGAGAACTCTATATATTGTTTTATATATTTTCATCTTTGTTTGTCTTGTCACTTCTTTCTTGTTTATGAAGTCTTTCTTTCTTCCATTTATCTTCCAGTATAATCTTTTTTTTTAATCGATACATTTCGCTCAACGATTTTCTAAGTTTGATTTCTATGCCTTCCAAAAAGCAGCTCTTGTAGAACTCTGCAAAATAGCTCCCTCTTTTGGTGCTAATCTCTCTATTTGACTATTTTAAAATTTTAAAAATGTTATACAAAATTATCACATATTACTTAAAAATTTTTAAAAATTAATTGTTTAATTTAATATTGAATTATTCTGAGGATGGTTCATTGTTGAACCGAAACGTTAATAAAAAAAAAATTAAAACTTAAGTACTGACCGAAAGTCCTAATAAGTAAAAAAATAATATATATATATATATATATATATATATATATATATATATATATTATTTTTATATATATATATATATATATATATATATATATATATATATATATATATATATATATATATATATATATATATATTATTTTTATATATATATATATATATATATATATATATATATATATATATATATATTCCAACTTTCACGGTCCTGGGCTTTTCTCTGCCACTCTTGTTCAATATACCTAACGATGTCATCAATCCATCGTTCTTTCGGTCTTCTTCGCGGACGTTTGCGATCAAGCGGTATCCACTCCAGGATTGCCTTGGTCCATATGTCATCCCATCACCTCGCTATATGGCCTGCCCATCTCCATTTCAATTGCTTTACTCTTCCAATGATGTCACAGACTTTCGTTTGTTTCTTGATCAATGCGCAGAACATTCTGTCTCGTCTTGTAATACCAAGCATACATCTTTCCATTCCCCTCTGTGTTATTCATTATAGCAATCTTTCACCCTTACGCCACCAGGTACACCGGGACCGGTTTCTAACCTTTCACTCCTCATCAACTGAGCTAAAGATGAAGGCAAGGAAAGCAGTTAGCAGAGACAATCGGGGCCAGGCCATGCCAACTGGCCATTATGATGGCGGGACATAATAGCACACAACTCTTGGTGTACTTCACATGGTGCGCCATCAGCACAGTGGTGGCAGTTGGACAGAGATGATGCTAACTTGATTTTATTTAAACTTTTAATTTAATATATATATATATATATATATATATATATATATATATATATATATATATATATATATATATATATATATATATGTGTATATATATATATATATATATATATATATATATATATATATATATATATATATATATAATATAAAAAATTCTTGGTAATGGGCTCTAATATATTTCCAAGTGCCTATGAAATCCCATCTATAACAATTATAAAAAAGTGGGTCTTGTTACTCACTGACTTCACTGATTCATTCATTACAACTATGAATAACAGTGGATTCAATATATTGCCTTATTTAAGAATTATTGATATTAAATAGTTTAAATGTCTAAAGAAAATATTTCTATGTCCTTTCAGTTATACCAGATTCAGACGAAAAAATTCTGGCTGAAACTGTGATCGAGAAAAAATTAAAGGAGGAAAATTTGCGAAATGAAAAACATGATCATTTGGCAAATCGAGGAAAATCAGGACTATCTAGTCAGTTCGCTGTAAAGAAACGAAAGGAACTTGATCCGAATGGTCCTCCTGATAAATATAACATAGTTCGATGTATAATGTTTATAATGGGTGTAATACATTTGTTGCCTATGATATTCTTCATGACTGCTAATGAAGTAAGTACGAAAATTATCAATATTTTGTTGTATCAACTAGAATTTAGTTTAATTTAGATTGATGAAGGAACTTTCACCCATCAAATTACTTGTTTGCAACATTTTTATAAATATTCCACTAAATTCTTATTATTATAAATTAAATAATTTTTCTACTTCATCTTCCAAGGGAATATTTAATTTTATTATTAATATTTACTCCTTTTGGACTTAATTTTGGACTTTTTTAATTTATTATTATTTTTTTATTATTATTCGGATTTTTTAAAGAAATGTTGTCAATATTCCTTATATCCGCTACCGTGTCTAATTCCGTAGAATTACTTCAGATTGATTTGTCCATTTTCTGTTTTAGTTCCAATTGTCTGTCTATTATTCCTGTCTTTTATATTGTTTTTTCTCTTTTGAGTTCTAGTTCCTGTATTGTCTCTAGCCAAGTTTAGTTTCGATCACGTTTTCGTTGTGTTTTCGGATTCTTTTGAATATTACCATAGTTTCCTTCTGCTTTAGAACCTTTGGAGTTAGGTATAAGCTTTATATATTTTTTCCACGCACACCAAATCACTCGTTATTCGATGGACACACGTTTTGCTAACCAATTTAGTATCTTCACGAGAATTATTAAAACTGAGTTTTACTAAAAGCAGATCAATCAACAGAATATGATTGAAACTGAGTTTCATCATCTCCTGATGATGCTAACTTGGTTAGAAAAAAGCACGTCGTATGAATTAAGAGTGATTTGGTGTGAATGGAAACATTGACATAAAGTTTACATGTTCAGTTCAGTTCTTTTTTTATCATGTTCCTAAATTATTAATTCCATATTTGCTCTAATATTTCACAAATTATAATATTGGTAATACTATTGTGCCATCGAACCGAAATTTTGTTTGAGTATATATTTTTTATACTAAGGGTAATGCGGGTGCAGGTGTTGTACCTGCGCTTTGAAATGTGGATATCTAAACTTCAATTATTTAATATTACACTGTCTATGTATTTAAATAAGTTTACTGTTTCGAAAATTTGTAGAAAATACCATTTTCATTTTTCTATGCTAGGATTTTCTTTGTTACTTTTTCTTTTATTTTCCTGTCCTGTTTTTATTTGATTTTTTTTCTAAATTAATTAGTTTTTTCATCTAAGTTGTTAAATTTTATTTTTTTGTAGCGCACATTTATCGTCTCGTAAATTATTTCTACTGCTTCAACTATCCTATGATTATGACCACCTTCCGACTATGGAATAGTTTTAAAGGGCTTGATTTCGTGTTCTATATCATTTTTATATGTATAGTATACAAATTATTTTCGCATTTCTTTCCATGGCAACGAAAGCATGTCTAAATTCGAAATTCTTACTTCAGAAACCATTTCCAATAATTAGTTCGTGTTGTATGTAGAATACCATTGTCACCATTGTTCCTTCTATTTCGTTTTTTGGTCCCATTCTGATGATTCAATCTCCTATAATTATTTTCTTTTTCGACTTATCTTTTCTCTCTTAGCCTGAATTTTGTTTCTGTTTCTATGTTTCTAAATCATTCTGGGTGTCGATGCTGTGAAGAGTCACGACGTTTCACCAAAATCTCATTTGGCATTTTCATTGCCCATTTCAATGGGATCATCTTTATCACCCGTTATAGCCAACCTCTTCATGACCGACTTCGAAATAAAGACATTGGCCAACGCTCCTTTAAAACCTAAACTTTGGAAACGCTACGTAGATGACATCTTTATAATTTGGCATCACGGAAACGAACTTCTAAACAACTTCCTAAGCCAGTGAAATAAAATTCACCCCAGAATACAGGTCACAGTGGAAGTCGAACAGGATAGAAAAGTGCCGTTTTTGGATCTCCTCATCACAAGGAAACTTTGTGAAACTTTCAAATACACAGTGTAGAGAAAACCAACTCACACCGATCGATACCTCAACGCCAAATTCCATCATCATTCTTCTCAAATTCAAGCAGTAGTGAACACCTTGATTTCCAGATCCTTTCGACTGACTGCCAGATACACGAAGCGAAATCCCAAAAATTTCCACAGCCCTTAGACAAAATGGATATTCAAAAAACTGTATCAGAAAGGCCATTCTCCGTCAGAAAATCCAAACACAAAGAACAATAGAGGATCATGAACCAAATACACTAAAGGTCCTGCTACCATATGTAAAGCGAATCACAGATAGGATAGGCAGACTACTAAGGAAACATAAGATCAGAACAGCCTACAAGCCGCACAAAACTGTCGCAAACATCCTAAAAAACCCCAAGGGCAAAGTTAGACTGGAAAATCATGTGGTGTATAGTATATCTTGTTCCGACTACAACAGAACATACTTAGGACAAACAAACAGACGAATATCGACCAGAATACAAGAACATAAAAACAACTTAAAAAACAAACAAACCACTTCCGCTCTGTTCCAGCACCATCTACAAACAGGTCATAAAATCAATTTTGAAGGCGGCAAAGCAATAGCGAATGAAAACTTGAAAACTACAAGGTCTGAACACTCAGAGAAACCCTTTAAACAGCACAAAAGGGTGAGCTAAATACGCGAAACGACGCTTGCAACATTCCAAAAGTATGGAAATTCCTTATGAAAAAAGAAGAAACGCGGCAACCCACTTTGCGGCGAGGTAGAAAAATCAATAAACAGAAACCCGACAGCGTTGCCCCAGCGCCGCAAATAGTCCCGAACTACCCCGATATAATCTGCGCAGTCGCCGGCCCGCTATAAAAGCGAGCACAACGACCCGTGCACGTCAGTTGGACTCTTCAGTCGAAGCGGATAACATTTGAAAATGCCAAAGGAGATTTTGACAAAACGTCGAGACTCTTCACAGAATTAACGTATCGACACCCGGAATGACTTAGAAACATATTCTACTATACGTAGAATACAGACCTACCGACATAGCTTATTTAGAATAATATAAAATATATTTTATATTACATTCAACGTAATAACTAAATAGTACCTCTGAAGTATCCTTTTGATATAAAATAATATAAAAAAGTTATTTAATAATTAGAAAAAAGTTCCGACAACCGAGCTCTAAGTTTTTCTTTTTGTGTCATATTCATTTTCCTTGCACAAAGTTCCTAAGTAATTAAAGCATCGCCGTATCTCAGCAGGAGAGGAAGTATGTTTATTTTTACAATGAGATTTTTTAATGACTAAGAGCTTAATATTATCGAAAATTGCAGGATGTAGTTCTTTTGTACACAAAAGTCGAAAAAAAAATACCGTTGTTGATAAGCAAGTGAATACGTTAAATGTATAATTATTTTTATATTACCTACAGTGCCAAACATGCCTTTTTTTAAAAGGCTTTTCATATTTTTATATTTCGGGAATTCCATATCGTTGATTTAGTTTCATACATCCCAGTGAAGTTCTAGTAATATATTCCCAATTAAAATTTGTTCTTCAAGCATTTAAAGAAGTTAAATTATAGCAACATCACATCTTATTCCGTAGGCTGATGCAGAATTATCCGCGATTTTTTAGACAATACTTATTATGAAAAACGAAACATAAAAATATAATAGAAAGCTATTTAAATCATTGTTCTAGAGCATATTCAACCTCTACTTCAATAATTGCTTCCCATTTGCTTGGCAGACGAGCGATTTCACGGGCAAAAAGCGCTTGTTCGTGGAGGCAATCCAC